>PVJA010004710.1:9770-84066 GCA_004027025.1 Myocastor coypus | reverse complement strand
CTGGAGAGGCCGACGCAGATGGGTCACTGCAAGCTTAAAGCCTGCTTGAGCAATGTAAGCAAGTGCAAGGCCGGCCAGAGCTACACAGTGAGACCCTATCTCCGAAGGGGGATAGAAATCAAAAGCAAAGAAACGTGGCAAAGACTTGGGCTCTTGCTCTTAGTGGGGGAAGGTTCTGGAGATCTAGCCCAGGGCCTCAGGCCCGCTAAGCACCGTATCATTGTGCTATACCTCAGACCTCTGAAAACATACTTGGTCATTGATTTTTCTCCTGTTCCACTTCATTCTCCTCCTGCCAAAACAGCCCTTTTATATAAATCTATTTTGATTTTCATTTTTCATTCCCAGGTATGCAGGCAGCCAGCCTCAGAGCCTCTGGACCATGTGTGGACTGCCCTGTCCCTGACCTGTCCCTAGAGTGGTGTTCATGGGGTTGCAGAAAGAGCAGGCACCCCACCCACCCGCTCTAAACATCCTGTTGTGTGTTCCTTACAGCCTGCGATTGCCACCCTGTTGGTGCTGCTGGCAAGACCTGCAACCAGACCACCGGCCAGTGTCCCTGCAAGGATGGGGTGACGGGCATCACCTGCAACCGCTGTGCCAAGGGCTACCAGCAGAGCCGCTCACCCATCGCACCCTGCATCAGTATGTGTGGGACCCCGCCCTTAGCCTTTGAATTGGGCCCCCCCGGGATAGCTGGTTCCGGATGTTGAGTCACTTAGTGCTTAGTGCCCGGTGCACCAGGAGACCTGAGGCTTGGTGTCTTGGAGAGGCGTCCTGCAGGAGCAGCTGGAGGCTCAGCAGAGCCAGCCTGCACATAGCCCTTGGTCCTCACTAATACTGCATCTCTAGCTCTGGGGGAAAGCAAGCCCTTTCCAAAGCATAGGTGCTATTCTCACATTCCACCTTGACCCCAGATCTGGGCTGGGCTGCCTTGGCTGCACTGAGAATGCAAAGAACCAAAAGCCCAGGGCCTTTGGGAATAGCTGGGCCAGGCTCTGTGAACAGCGTCCAAGGCTCGTGGGAAGGATGATGGTCACCCTAGGGCAGTGGCGGGTGAACCTATAGCTCCTGTGCCACGGCGAGCTGTTTGTACCCTTGGAAGCTCTCAAAGGTTCACCATCCCTGCCCTAAGGGCTCCAGGGACCCTGTTGGTCCAGAGTGGGCAGAACATGGAGAGAGGCTAGGCAGGATGGCAGCCTCTGTCAGAGGCTCAGAAGGGTTCAGTATGGTAGGTTTGTACTGAGGTTAGAAGCGGAGCATTAGTGCTGCTTAGGAAGCCCCGCCTCACTGCAAGCTGGTCTAACCTCCCTCTGGCCCTTAGCCTTGGTGGTCCTTATGCAGGGTTGACCAAGCCAAGAAAGGAGGGCAGGAGCGGGGAGGGGAGGGGAACAAAGGGGGAGGGGAAAGAGGAAGAAATACAGGAGGATGAAGGGGAGGGAATCCCAGTAAGCAGAGCAAGATCCTATAAAATCTCTGGTTTTCTAGAGAGCTAGGTTGGCAAATCTGGCCCAGGAAATTGCTGCCTGCTTTTGTGTGTCTCAGTAGTTTGTACCTTTTTTAATGATTGAAATAGAAATCAAATGAAGAATAGTATTTCATGATGCATAAAAAAATTTACGTGAAATGCAAAGCTCACTGTCTGTCAATAAAGTTTTATTGGAATAGAGCTGTACCTTGCCCCACTTACATGCTTTCGATGACTGCTTTTGTGCCGTTAGCAGCAGACTCCAGTAGCTGCAGCCAAGACTGCAAGGCCCACGGAGCCTTGAAATAGTCACCAGGTGGCCCTTCTCAGGGGAAGCCGGTCAACCCCTCCTTCAGAGATTCTCTGTCGCTCAGTTCTGGGTGGGCGTCGGGGCCTATTAAGTTATGAGGGACTTGGAGCAACCTGAGTCACAAGGCCAGCACCAGGGGCCACGGCATGGAGGTGGGGCCTCCCTCATCCCAGTGGCAGTCATGGAGTCCATGAGCATTTCGCGCCCTGCGGACACCCTTTCCCCCAGGATGTGGGCACCTCAGATGCCACACACTCACCTGCCCTGGAGGAGGTGCCTGCCCTGTCAGAATAAGTTGGCTGTGTTGGTGCCCAGCAGACACTGACCAGTTTCTGGATCAAGGGACATCTCCAGCCAATAGCCACATGGGTCCTGACAGCAAGTGACCAAAGCCTGCATCTCAGGAAATGGAGCTGGTTGTCCACCCTGGGGCAGGCTCTGTGGCGGAGTGCTTGCCCAGCCTGCCCAGGCCCTGGGGTCCACCTTAGCATCACCTTAGAAAACAGAACACAATGACAGACACTGGTAATTCCAGTATTCTGGAGGCTGAGGAGAGATCATAAGTTCAAGCCTAGCCTGAGCTTAAACTGGGCTAGTGACGTAACAAGATCTTGTTCAATATTTCTTTTTTTTAAGGCCTGGGATTGTAGGTCAGTATGAAGGCCCAGAGTTCAACCTCCAGTTCTGGAAAGATGGAAGGAAAGGAAAGAAAAGGAAAGGAAAGGAAAGGAGAGGAGAAGAGAGGAGAGGAGAGGAGAGGAGAGGAGAGGAGAGGAGAGGAGAGGAAAGGGGAGGGGAGGGGTTGAAAGATTTTCACAATTCCAGTTGTAGAATTTGTAAATACCCTTTTCTCTATTCATTTAAAAGCTGCTAAATAAATATTTTTAGAAATCTGGGGTTATGAAAATGTAGGGAAGAAACAAAGTCCACCTGTGTCCTGCCCCCCACCCTTCCCTGGCCCAGTGGTAGGCAGGACCCCAGGGTCTTATGCATGCTGGGTGAGTGTTCTAGCACAGAGGCATGCTTTAAGGTGGTTTTTTTTTTTTTTTTTTTTTTTTTTTTTTTTTTTTTTTTTTTTTTTTTTTTTTTTTTTTTTTTTTTTTTTTTTTTTGAGACTTGGCCTTGCTATGTAGCTCAGGCTGGCTACAAACTCACTGCGACCCTCCTGCCTCGGCCTCCTGTGTGTTGGGATTGCAAGGATGTGCCACCATGCCCATCTGCTCGGTCTTTCAAAGGTGTTGGAAGCTGTCAGATTGCTCAGAAGTGACTAGAGCCATTTCTCCAAGTGGAAAAGCCAAGCTTAAAACCAGAGCTGATCTTTCAGAATCAGAAGCGGAACCCTTGCACGGTGGGAGCGCCTGCCTCCCCACAAGCTCTGTACTTTCTCCCTTCCTTCCACATTGGGCAGGCAGATGGCCTGGGGGCATTACCACCTGGCAGTCTCAAGGCTCTGGACACCACACTGCGTGGTCCATGAGCGTTGGCAAGTGGCCCTCCTTTGTCCCAACTCTGAGTGCCCTGGACCATCCGTATTCAACCAAGGCCCAGGCCCATCCATAGTACTGAGGCTGGGTAGCCTGTGGGGCTCCCTGGCCACAGGCTCAGCCCTGCTGGTGGACTTACAGGGTCAGACCAGAGCATGCAGATTTGGCCTGCAGAGTGCTTCTGGCAGGACCACATGTCTTTTCAGGGCTCAGAATGGTTGTAGTCCAAGGGCCCCAGCTTCCACATGAGCTGCTGCGCCATGGCACCTGTAGGTTGTAGGCTGTTGCTCATGAAATCATCTGAGAGTGAGATGTATCTCAGCACTGAGGACTGTGTCCGCCACCTGTTTTCTGAAAGGCGCAAGGCCTGCTCCCTCAGGGAACTCTGTCTGAGTTGCCCCCGCCTGAGCATTCCTTCTCTGTCCAGGAGCCTGTGTGAAGCAGGATTGGCTTGCAGACACATCTGTGCCCTTGTGACAAACCCTGCTGCCCCCTCACACACTGTGTGCATTTCGAGTTGAGGTCGCAGGTGAGCAGGGCCAAGGTAGCACTTGGAACAGAAAGCTCAGAGAAGATCGTCTCCCCCACCCTGGCACAGGGCTGAGCTGATGACAGCAGAACTAAAAAGGATGCAGATTTGTTCTGGCCTCATCACCGGGTCCCCGTTCAGTAACTAGGAGCCGTGACATCCCTGCTAGATGAAGGAACCAGCGAACAAGATAGCATACCCAGGACTCCAGGACCCTGATGCCAGCTTTTTCCTTATCTTAATTTTTCTGGCCAGGTGTGGTGGCACATGCCTATAATCCTAGCACTTGGGAGGCTGAGGCAGGAGGATCAATGCAAGTTTGAGACCATCCTTGGCTATAAAGTGAGCACAAGGCCAGCCTGAACTGCATAGCAAGACCATGTATCAAAAAAGACAAAAAAAAAAAAAAAAATTCCCTTGAGCTATGTAGAGTATCCGAGGAAGAGAGGGTCCCAGAAAGGCCGGGAGGAATTTATGGTGAGTCATTTTCTTTGAAGGTCAAAAATAATGTCTTCTCCCTTGTTTTTCCCTCCGGTCTGTCCTGATTCTCACAGAGATCCCTGTAGCACCGCCGACCACTGCAGCCAGCAGCGTGGAAGAGCCCGAAGGTGAGCTGTCCCTTCAGTTTCTTGTGTGCCACTTTTTCTCAGCATGTGCGGGGAGGGTGATTAGAAGACCTCAACTCCTGTAACCCCCCTGGGCTCTGTGTCCCTGCTACCCACCCCTCACCCCATGCCACACTGTAGAGGAGGGCGCTATAGGGTACTTCTTGTTGATTTTGCTTCTGAGAATAAAATAGAAGATGTTTTAACAGAGCAAAAGGGTGAGTTTCCTAAGGCCAGAGTCCTAGCAGTGAGTTAATGGCCTGACAGCATCCCGGGCCCCCTTCCTAGGGCTACTGAGGAAGCAGGGGGCTGTGCTGGGGCTAAGATTTCCTGGGCCTGGAGTCTATACTGAGGCATGGGCACTGGAGAGGCCATGAGAGGCAGCGGGAGGACAAACCTGCCTTCTTCTGCTGCTTCTAACTGAAGACTTACGTATCCCTCGTGACAGACGCGGGCCACCAACCAGAGCCTTGTGTTGTGGCCTCCAGCAGCAGCCATAGCTGTGGTTGCATCATGTCATTGTTGGCACAGATATCATGAAATATTTATGCTCATGATGACTTCACAGTTACAGTGGTTCCGAGACCTGCTCAGAGTCATTTAAAAGAATCCTGTTGTCCCACTTCATTGGGAGGCCAAGTCAGGAGGATCACAAGTTCAAGCGAAGGCTGAGCTGTAATCTCCAGCACTTTCTTTCTTTCTTTCTTTCTTTCTTTCTTTCTTTCTTTCTTTCTTTCTTTCTTTCTCTCTTTTAATTTTGAGACTGGGCCCAGACTTGCTACCCTCCTCCCTCACCTGCCCTGGCTTCCTCTCAGCAGATGCTCCTCAGTTTAGGATGGGGTTAGATGCTGAAAATATCCTGCAAACACCATGCATTGAGAACACCCCACCCACTGAGCAGCTGGAGAGAGGGCTCGAGATCACAGTGCTGCTGGAGCCGTGGTTCCCTGATGCTGCCTAACTGGCATCAGGAGACAGGATCTGACTGCACAGGGCAGGCCCAGGAAGAGATCCAGATTCAAAACGTGAAATATAGCTCTACTGACTGTATTTTGCTTTTACACCATGGTAAAGTCAAAACTCATTACTTCAAACTGTCAGAAGTCAGGAATGTCTGTTTTATTTTAGCACTGAAGAGTACTGAGGCAGGATCTGCAGGCTTCCTTGGTGCAGTCTGAGAGGTTTTGCAGGGGGCAGAGGATAGCAGCTCAGCAGCGCAGGGCCTCCCTGGCAAGTGTAAGGTCTCGAGTTGGAGTCCTGGTACCAAAAGAAAAGGCTTTGCAGCCCTGGTACTGCACATATGGAGGGCACAGAGCCTGGCAGCGTGGGGTACCCTGCAGAATGCAGTGTAGGCTCACGCTAGGCTCCTGGGTGTGGGACCCCATGGCTTCTGCATATTGGTACTTAGAGCAGGCAGTGACATTTATGCCAGCCCTGGGCGCCCTTCTTTTCTTCAGATAGGAAAGTGGGGAGGTAGGGGAGCTTGCAAATCCATGCAGTTGCCTCAACTCTGGAATAAAAACTGGATTTGGGGCAGAGTCGGAAGTGCCCTGGGTACTTGAGAGAAAACACATTTGAGCTTGCATGTGCAAAGCCAACAGACAGCCTGCAAGAGGAAGGACAGAAATGTGCTAAAGGCCACCCCAGGGCAGGCGGGAGATTACGGGGCCTTGGGTTGTCTGCAGGGGCTTCTGAGGCCTTTGGTCAAGCAGTTGCAATGGGGCGGGTTTGTAGGAAGCCTCGTCCCAGCACACCTTAGAGGAGGATGCCAGAGGGAGGGAAAGTGTGGAGGGCGAAGGCTGTGTCTTGGCGCGAGCCTAGTGTGCTCACATCTGTGTGTCAGGTTATTGATTTATTTATTTATTGCCGTAGGGAAGTGGATGTATGTGTGTAATTTTTAATTTTAATTACAAAATTATTTTTTCCAGTTTCTCAGGAGGCTATCACTCGAGTCTAAGAGTTCAAGGGCAGCCTAGGCAGTACAGTGAAGCCCAACTGGGAGGAAAAAATATTTGTTTCCTCTTGTTCATTGAGGACAAGAGTAGACTTTTCTAGGGTTTTTTGTTTGTCTGGAAGGCTTTTTTTTTTTTTTTTTTTTTTTTTTTTTTTTTTGTCTTTTTGAGACAGGGTCTTGCTATGCAGTTCAGGCTGGCCTTGAGCTCACTTTTGTAGCCCAAGCTGGTCTCGAACTCGCACCGATCCTCCTGCCTCAGCCTCCAGAGTGCAGGGATTACAGGCATGCGCCACCACGCCCAGCTCAGTCTGGAAGGCTTTTTAAGACAGGACCTCACTATTCAGTTTAGGCTGACTGTGAACACATTTTGTAGCCCAAGGTGGTCTTGAACACTCAATGATCCTCCTGCCTCAGCCTCCCAAGTGCTGAGATTGCAGGTGTGTGCTACCATGGCTACGTTTTATTTGTTGTTGTTTGTTTATTCTATCCTCCTGTTTTAGCCTCCCCAGAGCTAGGATTACAGGCATGTGCCACCACACCCATTTTCAATGGCCGGCTTAGTGTGGGCTTGGCACAGCATGCAGTTCCCGGGAATCAAACCTGGGTCTTTGTCCTTGCCAGGCAGGTGCTTAGACTGCCAGCTGAGCTATCTCCCAGGCTCTGAGCAGCACTTCTTAACACCACTAGCCTCCTCTTTGGAAATGTCTTCTTTAACAGTCCTGGATTGGTTAACTAACTTGTCTGATTGCTCTTGATTTTATGACTTTCTTCTTTCTTTACAAATATGATTTAAGCATTTACAAAGTGATTTCCTCACTGAAGGGCTGGACAGTCAGGTTTGGGTTTTGGAAACCTGATACTTGCTGTCCAGTAAAGGGGCACTCGGAAAGCACGTGTCATCCCTGGGGCTACCATGCTGGCCTTCAGGCCATCCCATCAGAGAGCGAGAGCTAGAGGCCAGGCAGAGCCCTGGAAGTAGGGCTTGGGAGTGCAGCACCCCACACCTGTCCACTCTCGCCATGTTTGGGCCTCTGTAGAGTTGCCTGAGAAAGCTTGTCTTTGTCTGCCAAACAGAAGAGAGAGATCAGAAAGCGGAGCAGAGGATTTGTTGTGAGGCTGACAGACAGCCTCTCCCTGACCTGGCCAGCGAGCTGTCGTGGGCAGGATGGCCAGGAGTGTGGTGCTGTGGGAGGTCTGAGGCAAGGAGGACCGGAAGGGAGAGGGGACCCTCACTCCAAAAGGGCGGTGTGCCTGAGCCCCACCCCCAGCCCCAACACACACACACACACACACACACACACACACAAGCACACAGGCACACACCATCCTCCTGGCTGCAGAGGCCTCAAACACCCTTTGGCTAAAAGAGGGGCCCCTATCTCCCCTCATCCTCCTCCAACTTGGACATCCAGCTTCTTCTGTGGCCGTTCCTTGGTTCGTTGGAGAAGCACTGGTTTGGAGCCAGCCAATCTGGGCTGCTCTTTCCCTGGCTTGAGATCTTAGACTGAGCAGAGTGGGGCCCTGTGCCTCTAGACTCCCTCTTGCCCTGCTTCTCTCCCCTCCTGCTGGGGTTTCTGCCTCACCCACATCTGATGATTTTTATTTTTTTATTTTTTGTACCTCATGGGGATGGAACTCAGGACCTCATGCTTGCCAGACAGGCGCTTATGTCACTGAGCTATCTCCTTAGCCAGCTCTAGTGATTAACTCCCCCCACAAGCCCTAGCAGAGGCTGAGGTACCTGGGGATAAGCACTTTACACCGAGCTGATCTGTAGCTTATGCTACTTTGCCTGGAGTAAATACTCTACCTGTGCCCTGTTTCAGGCTACCTCATGGAAGAGACACGCAGGGTTGTGGGAGTCGACCCTGCCTCACCTTGCTGTGAGCCTGTCCAGGAAATGGACAAAGATCCAAGGAAAGGAGGCACCTCTCCTGGTCTCCCTGGTTTGAAGTGCTCAGCCACCTTTGAGTGCAAGCTCGGCCCAGGACTGGGGTGTAGGAGTGAGGAGCCAGGCTAACCATGAGCACCCCAGCTTCCCACAGGCTGTCGATCCTTTCTGCAGTTCTTCTTCCTCAGTGTACACAGCCCACTGGGACTCCTACTTGGCTCTCCTGCCCCAGTGGCTCCAGACTGGGGCTGAGAGTGGTTTCCAAGAGTGCCCCCCCAAACCTAGAGAGAGAGAGAGAACTCCACAGGTGGCAGCTGGACCCACAGAGCTGTGTGCGCACACCAGGAGGCAAACTCTGGAAGGAGCACCTTTTGGGATGTCACACTGAGTGACCTCTCTGCATGTTGTTTTTCAGTAAAGAAAGTGCATTTGTGCACACCTGCAATCTGTATTACTCTCAGGTTAGCCTTCTGTGTGACAGCCAAGGGACTACGTTGGTCAAAATGGGAGTTGGTGGTGTCAAGACTGGAAATATGAGTGAGACTTGGTGGGCAGGACAGGAGGGAGGCTACAGCTTTGAATGGGCAGCCTGAGTGGGACTCCATCTCGTGTGGTATCTTGCTCTGAAATGAGCAGCGGTGGTCCTGCCTTATGGGGTTGCTTGCGAGATTAAGTGAGCAGGTCCCTGTGAAGCCTGTGAGTCTGAGGGGCCCTGCTGCAAGTGTTAAACACAGAAGACGAAAACCATGTGAAAAACACAGACATCATGGTGTGATGAGGGGTTGAGCCAAGCTGGTCACATCTCCTCCAGCTTCTGCCCAAGGCAGTGGGGTTGGGGTGAGTTGTTGGCACACAGGCAGGTAGGCAGGGTTAGCGTGATGTAGGGGCTCAGGTAACTCTGAGGAGTGACAAATCAGGCTGCCCCAGCAGGAGTGACTGAAGGAGCTGTGGGCAGCTTCAGCAGAGCTTCCTAGCTAGGCCTGAAATCAAGCAGATTAGAAGACTGGAAATTGGCCAGTGATCGAGTACTTGCCTTCTTGATGGCCAGTGGGTGGAAGCAGTCATCCTTCCTGTCTTCTCCCTCAGTGAGAACCTTTCAGAGGCAGTGGTATTTCTTACTCACCTTGGCCAGCACGGGCTGAGGGGCAAGGGAGATGGCAGAATTGCTGCTGGAAAGCCAGGCCCCACACCTGCAGCCTCATCTTTTTTGGAGACTCCCGAGAAGGCTGTGGCTTCTGGAGTCCCAGCTGGAGATGCTTCAGATTCCTGGAGCAGAAAAAGGGCCCTGGGGGTCCACTGTGGATGGGGTACCTGCAGCTTATACCAGGAACCCAGAGCCGCGTTGACAGGATATCTCCAAAGGGTGGTGTGGAACAGGCTGGGCCACCCAGAGCTGGCCATGCAGGTAAGTGAGTGAAGTGTCATTAACATCATCAGATGAGTATCAGCCTGAGGTCAGATCTGACCCGGGATTGGGTGTGAATGGGTTCTGTGTCGGTGCGTACAGCTCACTGTGTGCTCAGCGGTATTCCGGACACTTTGTTGGTCAGTAGTCACCTCTCGCACCCTCCTAAGGTGGGCCTTATTCTGACCTGCACTTTACCTAGGCAGAAACAGGATACTGGCTGAGGTCACCTGGCCCTGGAGTCTCTGAGTGGTGGTGGCCACTCCATCATTCTGCCTGTCAAATGTCAAGATGTCTGGTCACTTTCTGGTCCTCTTATTGTTATTTTTTCTGCCCTGGTAATATCTTACCAGGAAGGAGGGCAGACCTGACTATCTGCCCACTGCTGGTGGTAAGGACCTGAATCCAAGAAGAGGCAAGCTACTTAAGAGTCAGTGTATACCCAGGAGAGGTGGCATAGGTCTGTAATCCCCCAACCCAAGAGGCTGAGGCAGAAGGATCACTGGGAGGGCAAGGCCAACCTGGACTACACAATAAGTTCAAGGCCAGCCTAGACTACACAGTGAGACACTATGTGTATTTATTTATTTAATGAGTGGAATAGATTTATTGGGGGGAAAGAAAGCTCCTGTTCAAGAGAGGGACAGGAGAGGGGCCCAAGTGGATTGTCCCTGAGACACTGTATTTAAAACAAAACTAGACAAGCAGATGTGCTTTGCAGGCACCATCATCAGGGCTCTGGTGAGTGTGCTGGGCACGTGGGCCAGGCTGCCAGGACAGAGGCAGGGCATGGGAGAATAGTTAGCAGAGCCCTGTCCTTTGGGTCACAAGGCAGCTGGTGGGACAGGGCCTGTGAATTAGCTTATACCAGAAAGTCGGTGGGCATCATAAAAGACAACATGACAGACAATCAGCTGCAAATTGCTACAACAGAAGAATTCGGGACACAGGTCAGTATAAAATTATGGGAGGGGGCAGGAAGAAGGTCGGTAACACGTATGTATCAGAAGTGGCTGGTTATAAAAGTGGCCGGTGGAATGAGTGAAAGCACACAGTGGACTGTCTGCCTGGGAATGGGATGTTTTTTGCTCACGGAGTACAATTTCAATGAGAATAAAGCGGGCACCCTGCTGGGCCAGTCCTGCCATCCCAGCACTCTGGGAAGCTGAGGCAGGATTGCAAATTGGAGCATAGCCTGGGCAGCTAAACAGTTTAGTAAGATGGTGTCTCCAAATAAGAGGGCGGGGGCTGTAAGGCAAGGGCCCAACTTGCGACTCTCGGTACCCCCCATGCGTACAAGTTTGAGTTAGCATAGCAATGAGAATGTCAAACATATAAGAGTAAGTGTAGTAATGAAAGATAGAGTATGTATTTAAAAAAAAAAAAAAAAAAGATTTTTCCAAGGGACACCAAGATGAGGAAAAAGTCTTGCCACATGCTAGAAAGGCAAGAGTTAAAATTGTCAAAGTCAGTTCCTCTGGAAATAATAATTACATATTTAGCATAATTCTGAACAACATCCCAATTAGACAGATGATTTTAAAGTTCAGTTAGAAAAATAAATGTGTAGGAATAGCGAAGAATTTTTTAAAAGGTGACTAATGAAAGACGATTTACCCTACCAGATATTTTAGAATATTAGTGCCCACAGGATATTTAGTATGGTAGAAGACAGATATCACCAACTCTGAGTAGAAAATCCAGAAGCAGATTCATGCATAAATAGAACTTAGTATACAGTAAATCTATCGCTATTAATCAGTGTGGTCAAGGATAAACTGGTTGGTATACAGTGCTGAGAGGAAAAAAATTAGCAGGGCCCGATGGCATATGCCTATGGTCCCAGTACTGCGGGAGGCTGGGCAGCAGGATCGTAGATTCAAGCCCAGCCTGGGCAACTTAGCAAGACCCTGTCTCAGACTACAAAAAGGGGCTTGGGTTTCAGATGGAAACAGACTGAACAACAAATAGCACATGGAAAGGCCGTTTCGGCGCAGAGACTAGTTCAGAGAACATTTTGATTAAATTGTTTCATTTTATTTTTATATTTCAGTGGTTTCGGCCATGCACTGTTCTGTCCCCAGGGGACATTTGGCACTAGCTGGAGACATTTTCAGTTGTCAGCTGGGGAGGGGCTTCCTCCTGGCCCCTGGGGGGTAGAGGGGTGCTGCTGTGCCCCCTCATGATGCATACAGTAAAGAGGCATCCACCCACTGATAGTGCCCAGATTGGGAACTCCGTTGTGTTTGAGCAGGATAAAATGTATGTGTTCTCCCTTAAAGAAAGTACAGAGAGGCGCCATGGTCTTTGCAGATGGACCCAGCTCATTTTTATGAGTCGCATGTCACATTGACATGGAGACAACTGAGCCTTAGAAAGTCGCATGTCTCAAACCAGCAAGGACTTTCTGTCGACAAGGCTAAGCCTTTTGTGTGCCTATTCCTTTATCCATGGTAAAATTCAGCACAATACACAGATGGAAAATTATCTCCAGAGTTTTTGCTATAAGCTGGTGTATTCTCGATTAATGTGCTTTGACTCATTGTTGAACTGTTTTTCATGAGGTATCTCAGAAAAGTAGAGAGAATAGTGACAACCACATTCTTTTCACCTACACTTAATAATTTATGTTTGGTTATATTGGCTTGATCAATATTTCTTTGCTGAAAAAAATTTTATTATTTTTTTCTTTTTGGAGTGCTAAGGATTTGAAGCCAGGGCCTCACATATGCTAGGGAGGTGTTCTATGATGAGCTATATTCCCAGTCCTGCTGAAAAAAATGTTTTTGTTCTCTGCTTATTTCTTTTAAGACGGCATCGCTATCTACTTCAGGCTGGCCTAGAACTGACCATGAGGCTTAAGCTGGTCTCAAACTTGTGGTGATCTTCCTGCCCCAGCCCCCCAAGTGCTGGGATTACTGGCATGTGCTGCCATGTCCAGCTATGTTGAAACATTTTTAAGGCAATATTTGAACATCATGACATTTTACTCTTCAGATTTTTTGCAACACATCTCGGAAACATAAGAACATGTTTTCAATACTGTCATTAGCCTAATCAAATTAACAAGAAATTTTGTAGTATCACCTGATCTGTAGTCCATTTTTTTTTTAAAGTCTTTGTTTCCTCCCAATGTCTTTCACATCTGGGTTGCATCTGGGTTGCTCGGTGATTTAATTATTACACCATTCTGGAACAGTGTGATACACAAAGCTTTATGCTTAGAAATGCATGTGGGGACCTAGCCCTGGGCTGCTTTTGTAGATCCAGTGCACCTGGGCGAACATGCATGGTGGAAGTGCTGGCCCTGCTGTCCTCATCCACCCCTGTGCCCTTCAAGAGAAGCTGGCACCACGTTCAACCAGAGCCCAGGCCCAGCATGCAGTGGGGAGGGGCATGTGTGAGCGCTGATATTCCCATCCAGGGAGCCTGACCAGGGCTATCTTATGTCTCCCTGGTGGGTACTGGGCGGGGGGGGGGGGGGGGGGGCAAAAGACCCTGAACGAGGACTTGAGGTATTTATTTAAACCAAGGTCTTCTTTTCACGGTATTGAGGACCTCACACAGGTGGGACAAGTCTGCTCCCGTTGAACTTATACCCCCAGCTCTTTCTACCGAGGGTTAATCCAGGACTTTTCAACCCCATCACTGTGGGGTCAGGGCTGGAAGATCCACCTGGCTGCTTGTGATAATCAGATGTGCCCTAGTGATGCATCAGCCCCTGCTGGAGACTGCTAGGTGAAAGTCAAGAGTCCTGACATCAGCTCAGAGAACAACACAGTGAGGAGCCTCAGGGACTGGGCTTCTTCCAGCCAGTGGCACCTGCTTACTAATGCAGGCCTGACAGCAGACCAGTCCTGTAGGCATGAGGTCGAACTGTATGGAATTGCCATTCAGGGCCCCCAAATGGCAGTTTGATATGCTCCAACTGCTTCTAGACAGCCTCAGTGAATAGCTTCTCATTCCTTCTTCCTCATGCTCTTCCATCTGCCTCTGTCTCCACATTCTGTCTCCGCTTCTGCTTTTCCCGTCTTTTACTTTCTCCCTCCCTGTGTTCTACATCTCCTTCCTTATTGTCTCACTTTCCCTGGCTGCCTCCTCCCTTTCCCTTTCTTCCCATTCCTCTTTTTGGGTCCTGCACAAAGGGTGGGGGCAGAGGTCAGGATGGGGGTGAGCAGGGTGAGAGCTCCTCCACCCCCTGCCCTGCTGCCAGAAGCCTTGTCACCCCAAGGAGCACAAAGGAAGCCATTAGCATTGCTGGATTCAGGACCCCATTGTTCGCCTTGCCTGGGCCTTTGCAGGTGGAGCTGCTACCAGCCTGGGAGAGGATAAAGGGATGCGCCCCAGGCCGGAGGAGCAAGTGGGGGTGGAATATTTAGCCTATCTTGGGAGCGCTTCCCACTGGGGGCTCAAGGGAGGTGGCTGCCAGGACAAGTGACAGGTGTCATGGATAGCAGGACCCAGTACCCCCCCCCCATGTCACACAGCTGTCACAGGGACCTTAACTGGCAGAAGCTGGTGGGGGTGGGGAGGTGCATGCTGTACAGCTGGAGCCAGGATGAGGTTGGAGAGGAGGCAGAACCACCTGGTGAGCCCTGCCCAGATCTCTGCTGAGACCCCTCAGGATCCTTGGGAGGGCTGCGCTGTGGGGGGAGGGGCTGTGCATGCTGGCCCTGGCCCCTGTTGCATAGTTTCTGTCACTGACTAGCTTTCCCTGCAGAACCTTAAGGGCCACTACCCCGGAGTGAGTAAACTCCTCCTCCAACCCTGAGGGGGCTGAGCAGTACCCGCAGCAGTCCTTTGATGGCTTAAATATCCCACTAGATCCCAAACCACACAAGACTTACAGCACTAGTAATACATATAACCATCCAACCATACTTTGGGTTATGGGTTGTATCTCAGCCTACTGCAGCATAAGCATCTTGCAAGCCATTACTTGGCTCTTTTGGACCAGGTCTTCTCAACAAAGCAGTGATGACTGGCTCAATTAACCATTCTCCTCCCAGCTCTTGCTTTTGGGACATCCTTGGAAGCCAACTGTGGATCAGTCACCCATCATGCCCTCTATTCTGTCCCCAGCAGCTGGGCAGGGACTGCTGAGCAGAGCGAGCCTGGTGTTCTTAGAGCAGGAGAAACAGACTAAGGGCAGAGCTTGCCCAGGATTGAGGCGCCTCCCTCTGCTGCATACAGGTCTTCCCAACTGAGAGGATGTACCTGACCTGGAGGCCTGGTGGCTACCAGCTGCCTCCTCCTTGGCTGTATGGTGCTCAGATGGACTTCATTCCACTGCAGCCTCCTTTTGAGCAGGATGGTCCTCTGCTGCTTCCTCCCGGGGCTGCCAAAGCTCTCGCTGTGGCCACATGAAACACGTCCCCTGCCTCTACCTCAGGCCTGGTCCAGATATGTGACCTTGCAAGTCATGGGCCTGGGTTTACATCCAACATGGAGCTTCAGTGTCAGTGAGAGCAGTGGACTAACATCTTAAGAGGGTGGTGGGATGCTGTCTGCTTCTCATTCCCATGTCTAGAAAGGCCAGAGGGTCCCCAGGGAAAATGGTGACAAATGTCACATGCTCTCTGTTGTGTTCTCTGCTCAAGGTTAAAGTGTATCATGAGATTGAGCAAAGCTGAAGGCCTTTGGTTCACAGAGCTTGGAAGTGATCGGGAGTCTAAAATAAACGTAACACTTGGGGAGGTTTGTGAGAACTGGTGGTGCGTGGGACTGGCTCTCCAGAGCTCCTGGTGTGCATCTCATCCTAATTCTGCCCTCAGGGTACCATACTGTCTTGGAAAATGCTCACGGTGGGATTATTCACACCAACAAGTGGGCAAATGGTGAAAATTAAAGCTTTTTTTTTTTTTTTTTTTTTAATACCCAAGAACTACTTGGTAAACATTTCTAATTGTAGCATTGTCCAAAAGACACTTGGGTAGAGTTCTGAATCTTGATACCAGGAACAATCTAAAGACAGCTCGTCTTTTCTGGCCTCCACATTCCACAGATGGGGACACCAACGTCCATAGGTGGACAGTGACTGGCCCTGGGTCACAAGGGGTGTTGATGGCAGAACCAAGGTTCCCACCTAACTAGAGAGCCTCTAGTGAGCCAGGCTTTCAGTCAGTAGATGGTGGGAAGAAAGCAGATGCAGAGACTTGAAAAGAGCCCTCCTGCTGAAGGGACACTAGAAACTCATGGGCTGCTTGGTGCAGCTGACTTTAGAAAAAGCAGCTTCAAGATCTTCTTCAGGCCCAAGCGGGACGAGGCTTTAATCTCTTGCTTTCCTGACTCCCTCCCCGACCCCAGCAGGCGGGATGTGTCTCTTGTTTCCTGGCCAAGTATTCTGTCTGTCATAGAATGCTACCTTCTGCAGCCTCAGACTTGGAGAGTGACCCTGAGGTGTCTAAAATCTCCCTTCAATTCTTCACATATGCACAGGAACTGCCCTTGTCCAGTCTTAGACCTCTGAGCAGGTGGTGTCCTTTGGGGGCCTGATCATTGAGGGTTGTTTCAACTCTGGGCTTCATCCCTGCTCTTGCTGGAGGCCAGTGTGTGGCTGCGGGGGGATGAAGGGGTGGAATGTTGCCCATTCAGTTGGATGATTAGTGACCCTATATCTGGGGTTAGGTTCCCCAGAACCTTGGAGAACCAGGACAGGATTCTCTGTGTGGGGAATTTATTGAGGGGTGCTCCCAAGAGCAACCTGGAAGGAGAGGGAAGCAAATGGCACAGGGGAGGAAGGTGTGGGAAAAACCTGTGGCTTCAGAAGAAATCTAGACTCAGCTCTATCCTGTAGAGCTGGGGAGAGGGCATGATTGTTCCTCAGCTCTGGAACTTGATTCTTCCTATGATTTTGGTTGCAACCTGAGTTCGAAGAGAAACAGCTCAATTGTGTAGCTATGAGGAAATTTGATTCAGTACTTGTCCAGTTCAGTTTGTCACCAGACTTGTGAAGAGAACTGAGTCTGTGAGCCAAGGTACTGCTATAATCATGCCAAAGGAGGGGTTCCACATAAAGGCAAAAGGACTGAGCCATTGTGCTTGCCCACATCAGTTGAACACAGTCTGTGGACTGTCCCTTGGGAAGGGACCTCTGTAACCTCCCAGATATGTGCAAGCAAAGAAGTGTCCATGAGCCAGCAGCAACCCTTCAGAGAAGGCTTCATGTGTGTACCAGGGAAGCTGCCACTGTGGCAGTCAGAAGTTGCTATGTTGGGCCAGTTGTAGGGGTCAGAGCAGGACACTCCTACATCAGCCGTAGTCAGTCCTTTGCATGTGGGCATCCCATCAACCAGTTAAAAACTGTGTAAAAGGGTTGGTGAGATAGCTCAGAGGGTGAAAGCACCTGCTTAGGCAAGCACAAGGACTGGGGTTCAATCCCTGGCACCATATGCTGTGCCAGCCCCATCCCCTGTGGACAGTGAGCCAGTCACCAAGACCAGGCATGATGGCACATACCTATTATCTGTGTGCTGGGGAGGCTGAAAACAAGAGGATCACTAGAAGTCTGAGCTGTATACTGAGACTTGTATCAAATACATTAAAAAAACAAAACTATGTAAAAGAAATTGCATCTGTGTTGAATGTGTAGACTTTTCTTGTCACTATTCTGTAAATAATATAATAACTACAAAGCATTCATACTGTATTAGGCATTTTAGATTATGTAGCAATTAAGGTATAGGTGAGACCATTTGTAGCTTTTTTGCAAATATCATGCCATTTGGTATGAGGGACTTGAGCATGCTCAGATATTTATATTTGTGGAAAGTATTGTAGTAATAGGGAATTTTATTGGGACCTGGGGGCTTCTGTTTCATCCACTGTGTCACGTAGTGATGGCAAACCTAACAGTGGTGACACACATGTTTTTCTTTTAAGACAAAGGATATTAATGAAGAGTTGCTGTTTCTCTACACTAAAATCTTAGTAAAGTACTCAGTTTTAATTGCAGTGCTGGGATGTTGTGATAAGTTTGTGGGTTTTGGGTTGTGGTTTCAGCACTTGTCTCTGAAAGGTTCACCATTGCTGCGCCAAAAGCTCTACATGTAGAAAGAGCTGTTGGTTATGCTCTGGGACCCAGGTCCATCTGGTCACTCCTGCTGCTGTCTGAGGACAGACTCTCCTTACCACTTATGCCCCTGTATCAGTCAGGCAGACTGCATGCTGTAACAAACACCCCTAAGAACCCAGGTGTTTCTGGCCCGTATGGCAGCCATCATCCATGGGCATTCCTGGTTGGGTGGCTCCCTTCACAGCTGTGGGTTATTGGCTCAGGTTCCTTTTGTCATGTGGCTGTGGCTGTCCCCTAGAGCCCCAAGGTCATCACTGAGTTCATGGGAGGCTTTGCTGAAAGGTTTGTGCATCACAAGCTTGTCCCATTAGCCAGAATTGATCACATGACCATATCTAACTGCAAAGGATCCTGGGTAATGTAGTCCGTAGGCACAGGAGGAACATGAAATAGTGTTTGATAACCATAGATAGTCTATGAGATAGGTCTTCTTGGATTGCTCCACTGACTTCAGTGTATTTGTGGCCCCCTGTCATTATGGAGCCGCAGCAGCTGGCATCAGAAAGTGAGGGGTGAGTCTTAAAGACCTTTTTTCTGTGTTGGAAGCGGCTTAGCCCAGGATTGGCCTGGGAGTATGCATCCTGCTCAACAGCTGCTGCTGAAGTTTGGGGTAAGGCAGAGTAAGCGAGGGCACCACTGGGTTCCAAGGCATGACCTCATCAGCCCTGGCTCAACCTGCTGATCTAATCAGCTAGCCAACCAGCTGGGGGCATGCTACAGGGCTTCCGACATCCTCCTCTTCCCTGGCTTCCCAGGGAGCCCAGATTAGCTCATCAGAATCCCCTCTTAGTGTGACAGTAGTTCCAGTTTGTGTCCACTGTTGGCTGTCACTGGAGAAGCGTACAGAGTGCCAACTGGATCCCTGTTGGGACAGCTTTGTTTTCCCTGCTGAACACAAAATCCCCTGTTCACTGGGAGAGCTGACAAGAAGACCCCATGGGGTGGGCCCGGCAGGAGCAGATCTCAGTGAATTCAGCCCCGAATGGCTTCAGCTTATTAAGGGCGAATACATGGGATAAGGCTGCCCACCGAGTGGGAGCCAGAATAGGGGGCACAGAGCGTTACAGCGGATTAGTAGCCGCAGACGGATGGAAGCAGGTGTGGCCTTTGCTGCAATTTGGAAGGGCTTATGGACCGTGGCCCCTGTGCTGTATGAATTCTTCCCTGGGCCTCCTCTGGGCTACAGGCCGCGAATGGGGCATTTCTTGTTCAGCCAGGCTTGGTAGTGGCTTTCATACTTCTCCTGTCCCCCTTGCCAACTCCCAGAATTCCTTCTGAATTCTGATCAGAGGGTTTGTGCATTTGTCCACTTACATATTTTCTGTTTGTTTGTTCTGCGGTCATTCACTTATTTGCTCAGGGCCTGTACTAGGTGCTGGCTGGGGTTACAGAGCTGAGAAGCACATGGAGCTTCGCTTTCCGGGGACTCAAGATGTATCGTGTAAGGAAGGCCTGTGAGTAGGTAGATTCTAAGTCAGGGTGTTAACTGTTAGCTAGGTTTGTCTGAGTCAGCAGATGCTGGTGTCCCTTTCTGTGGCCTGGGTAGTGGCAGGCATCGCTGGGGAGCCTACCTGGTGTTCTACTGCCTGATGAATACAGCCTCAAGTCTCCCCTCTTCCCCCTCAGGTGGGCTGTTATTTCCTAATGACACAGATGACAGACGGAAGAGAAAGATACAGTAGATCCTCTGTACCCTTGCAGGATTGGTTCCTGCCTCCCACGCCCCACCAAGAAAGTCCACAGGTGCTTAAGTCCCTTACACCAGATAGCACAGCGTTTGCACACCCTCTGCATATGCTGCGCCATGTAACTAACTCGTCTCTAGGTGGCTTTACCATTACACTGTAAATGCTGTGCACATACTTGTTCTACTATATATTTTTAGAGAACAACTATAAAAAAACTATACATGTTCAGCACACACCGTTTTTATTGAAAACTCTTGACCTGTCCTTTGTAGAATTCATGGATAGGGATCCTATGATGAGAACCTGTGGCATAGCTGGAAATTTGGAGGCTTCAAGCAGAAACCCTGGAAGGCTTTGCATCTTGAAAAAGCATTAAGCGGGTGCTGGCAGGTGTTTCTTGGGTTCTGATGCAGATTTGGTCTCCTTGTCTTTTTCTCCTCCTTTCCCCCAGCCTGACACCCCTCAACTGGCTGGCTAGCTCATCTTCTGTAGGCGGAAGCAGGCGAGTCTCTGTATGCACTGTCTGCTCAGGCGGCCCAGGTCTCTGCAGGGAGAGTTTTGACCTTTAACAAATCATTTTTGAAAGTGTTCTGTGGCTCAAGGTTTTGGTGGGGATGTCACTGGACACAGTGGGAGGGGTGGTAGGAGTTGGGGGGGGTTGGCCCTCATCTGCCGGAAAGCCCATCTTTCAGTAGAGGAGGCACCTGTAACAAGGGGGCTTGGAGTTAGACTGTGAACTTGGATACGGAGAGTGAAGCTAAATGGTGTCTTCCGCATGCAAGGCCTCCAGAATTGTTCTAGGAGCCTCTCTCAGAGGGCTGTGTGTGGGCTTTCCAGCAGGTGAGGTGAAATGCAAGGGCATTGCTAGGATCCACAGCAGCACCTGAACTTCTGGGTGCACAGTCCTTTTTTACTTCCCTTTCACCTGGGGGTGGTAGAAAGAGGCCCATAGGCCCTGAGGATGCCCTCTAAAAGTGGGGAACAAGGGCCAGCCAAATAGCTCAGTGGACTAAAGTGCCTGCTTGTGCAGAACACAGTGAATGGGGTTCGATCCCCAGCATGTCCTGCTGGCCTGGCCCCCGGGGCACACTGAGATGCTGATTGAGACTGGACGTGGTGGCGCACACCTGTAATCCCAGTGTTCAGGAGGCTAAAAAGAGGAGAATTGCTACAAGTCTGATCTACTCAGTGAGACCCTGTACACTCTATATTAAATGCATTAAGAAAAAGAGTCGGGAAAAAATACAGAATGGTAGTTGGAAATGCTGTGTCTATGATTCTTGGAGAGAAAAAAAGAGATGGTTAAATAACAATACTGGTCTAAATGATGAATTTAGCATCTTGGTAAAAGCCCAGGATGTGTCCAGGAGAGCAGGGAAAGGCAGGGATGGAGTCCGGGGCATCCATGGTATACTTGTGCACCTTCCCAGTTCTGGGTTCTGCACCATACAGTGGCTCTTTAGGAGGGTGGCTTGAAATGGCAAATTCCACACCTGACCTACTATGGCTTATCTCTAGATATCTCCTCCAAGCCACACCCACTTGTAGGTGGGCTCTGGAGAGGTGACTCAATCATGGGTATGACAGTTGATGGGTTTAGCATAGTTCTGTGAGTGGAAAGATCTAACTTGGGTGTGGTTGGCAGCAACCAATAGGCTTAGAGCCTGAGTGGAATAATAAGGGAAAGAAGGAAGGATTTCTCCTTCCTTCCTTCCTTCCTTCCTTTTCTTTCTTCTTTCCTTCCTTCCTTCCTTCCTTCCTTCCTTCTTTCCTTCCTTTCTTCCTTCTTTCCTTCCTTCCTTTCTTCCTTCTTTCCTTCCTTCCTTTCTTCCTTCTTTCTTTCCTTCCTTCCTTCCTTCCTTCCTTCCTTCCTTCCTTCCTTCCTTCCCTCCCTCCTTCCTTCCCTCCCTCCTGAATGGTTTTCCCTTGCTATGCCCCTCTGCTATGTTGGCCTGCCTGGGAACCAGCCAACTATTACATTGAGACCTCTACAAACTAAACTAAAATAAATCTTTTCTCCTGTCACTTGTGGGTGTCAGGTATTTTGTACTAGCAACAAGAAAGTAACCCAAACATGACCTCATGTGACAGGTGACAATCAAAATAAGAGATGCTAAAAAATTACACAAAATTATCTTAAGTCTATGTGTATAAAGTGTAATCGAAACATATGAGTATTGTGTTTACATTTGAGCTCCAGCCCCAAAATATCTTTGTCTATACAAATATTCCAAAACCCTAAAAAATTCAAAATTAAAAGTCCAAACCATTTCTGGTCCTAAGAACTTTAGGTGAGAGATTTCTCTACTTCTATCTTTCATATGAGAAGGTAGAAGAGGTTGGCTTTGCCAGGAAAGACTTTATTATCTTTTAGAGTTGTAGCATTCTGTAGCCTGAGTGGCTCCCCCTAAGTGACATTTCCAGCTTCTGTGACATTGCCCACAATGCCACAGAACTTTAAAAAAATTGGGGATGAGTATGTTTTCCACACCTGCCACCAAATGTCTTGTGTTGTTAAGCCAAGCATGTGGAGTACAGTATACCTTTGGGGATGAGTCGTCCCTGGGAGAGGAACTGTGCTGTCACCCAGCCACTGGCTCACGTCTTACTCAGCTGTCCTGAGACTGGTGGCTGCTGGACATCCTGCCCCTGAATAGCCTGCGTCTGTGCTCCATGCCTGGATTATTTTCTGCCTCTCTGCCCCTTGTTTGCTGGCGGTTCCTTTACTCTACCAGTCCCTAACTACATATTGTTGGTTCCCCTGGCCACATGATCTGTAACCCCTAGATTCCGCCAATCTCAAATGAAAAATACTTGAAAGAAAATGCATCTATACTGAATAGGCGCAGATCTTTCCCCCTTATCATTCCCCAAAGAATAAAGCATGACTATTTCATAACATTTACATCTCACTTAATCTAGAGATGGTATAAAGCATTCAGGAGGATGTAGATAGAATCTGTAAAAATAATGCCCCATTTTTAGTAAAACACCTAGACATCTGTAGATTTGGATATCAAGGGCAGTCCTGGAGCTGGTCTGCACAGATACTGAGGGATAACTATATATAGACCCTGGTATATAAAGCTCTAGGCATGGCTCTTGCTTTACTATTATGCTTGTAAACAAAGAATAATTAAAATTATAAATGAAGACCTGAAGAGATTTCTTTTGCGATGCATATTTGGCAGCTTAGAGTTCTTCCTTCCTTACCCCTGTATTTCCCAGAACTGGGATATGCAGCTGTGTGGCTTCTAGTTTAAGCCTGATTTCATAGTTGTATCACTTAGTGTTTACACAATGCTTTCCAAAGAATCTAAAGCAGCTTCACTGCCCACATACACATCCACAAGGTAAGCAGGACAGTGGATTAGCCTTTCATTCTCATCTTAGGAGCTTAGAGCAGAGAAGTGAGGAAGAGGAATGGACGCTGTGGGGCTTCTGAAGCCAAGCCTCTGAGTTGATGGGACACAAGGTGCCTTGGGTTGGGGACAGTTGCTCCTAAAGTCTTGAATGCTGTCCTGTTGGTTACCAGGTAGGTTGTCTTCTGGAAGGTGGACATAAGCCTGAGAAGTTGCACAAGTTAGGTGAGACTCAGGCAATAGTGGTCTTGCCCCACCCTAGAGCCAGTGGTGAGGGGGTATCCAGCAGCACCACTGGCCACAGGGGCGCAAGGATGGACCTGTCTCCAGTCTTAAAAGAACCTTTCCATTGCAAATGGTGAGTTCTGTGGTATGTGTCCTATCTAGTCTGTAGCAAGTAACAGAATAAATGGCAAAATTGCATCATCAATATCCACTGAGCAACAAAGAAAACCTTATTGGGTTCTGGGCTGCCAAGGGTGAAGTGATTGATTAATGATGTCTGCCATGTGGTTGGCTGGGGGAACTGGTGGTCGGTGTGCTGCTTATCCACTTTTCTCCATCACTTTTTGCTCTGTAAACCCTCAAGTGGTTCAGCATAAGTTTTTGGATCCAGGAACCCCGGTGTTACACTATCCCCTTTTTCTTTCTCCTTTTCCCATCCTGGACTTTCAGTCTCCACTAAGGGGCCAGAACTCACCTGTCATTTTCATATAGAATTTCAGAAAGAGTTTCAGGAAGAGGAATTCCTTCTGCCCACAATTTCTTGAGTGTGGCCTGCTCGCTCTGGCAGGCTGTGAACAGCTTGTTGGGTGGCCCAAGTGGCTTCATTGGTGTAGGGGGCGCTTCTTAAGAAAGGGATATCATAATGGGAATTGGGTGGGCATGGGACAGGCACATAGAGGTTCTTTCCTGAGGAAGGGGAAGCCGAAGGGAGGGTTCCTTGAGAAGGGACAACTAGTACAGTAGGATGGGAGCAGTTAGGCTCAGTGCCGTTGGCTGTGGTCAGGAGACAGAGAGCTCACAAGCAGCCTGATATTCGGGTGGAGGCAGCTGATACTAACAGCACATCCTCCTGGCTCAAGGCCTTGGACAGCACACTCCAAGCTTTCATTTTCTCATGTGTGATGATCCTGACAGTCTTATACTGCACCGCTTTCCCCACCTCCTTGTGGAGCACGCAGGTCAGGTGCGTGAGGGCTGTGCAGGTGTAGCTCATGACCGTCCTGGGAGTGCTTGCCTTACATTGGTCCTAGCGGCCTTCTGAGGCTGGCTCTTTAGGCAGAGGATGGGGTGACATCCCAGTCTGGGGCCAGTTGCAAGGCAGAGACTGGAGCACCCTTCACTGCAATCCCCTCTGCATAGATGACCCTGGCTGGGGAGACCTGGGGGGTGGGCAGATACAGGTCAACAGAAGATTCTGGATGTCTGGAAGCTGGTACAGCCAGCCAGTCTCCTTCCTCCAGTCAGGAGGGCTTGCTGCAGTCCTAACGGCTCTGGGCAAGAGGCTTTAATCTAATTACATGCTTTATTTGAACCAATTTGTTTTCCAATCCATCTTGTTCAGTAAGAAGAAAGAGCATACGGAGGACTCATTTTCACCCTGTTGTTAGAAGAGGAGAAGAAGGGTGGCTGTCCCACCTCATGTGGTCAGTGCAGCCCTAAGCTCCCTGCGGCTGCCCCAGCCCACCCCCAGGCCAGGCTGCAGAGCTCGGCCCTTATCCAGTGCTGTCCTCAGCTGGGGAGGGGGGAAGCCTGGCCCTCTTGTCGCCCTTCTGCGTCTCTCCCTCTCTGGGCTCCTGTGTGCCAGGCCAGGGAGGACTCAGAGGCCAGTGAGGGGGATGCTCATCCCCAGGGTTTCCCAGCTCAGAATCTCCCTGGCTGTACCCCTGAGAGCCAACCTCAGATTCCTGGACCTAGTATTTTAAATCTGCAAATATATTTTTATTATAAGGCAGTGGATTTAAGATCCGTGTTATGAAAGTCCAAACAAAACACCAAAGCCCTTCCAACCTCCCCAGAGAGGGAAGATTTATCGGCTCCCACTCTCCTCTCTAGGCCAGGAACCGAGGGCTCCAAGCTTTGCTTTTTGCTTTGTAACATATTTGAGAATTGCCTTCTTCCACTCCTGAGCACTGTCTTTCTAGCCTTTCCTTTTGTGCTATTGACCCAGACACACTCTCGGGTGCAGGCTCTTTGCAGAGCCTGTGGCTTCCACCTTTGGATATGGTGGCGGCAAACCTGTGTCACACATGTTATTGTTTTTCTTAAGACAGAAGATGTTTATGTAGAGTTGCTTCATCTAAAGTAAAAGCTCAGTATCCAGGTTTCATTGCAGGGTTGGCGCTTTGTGATAAACCAGTGGGTTTGGGGTTGCAGTTTGGCACTCGGTCTCTGAAAGTTTCTCTGTCACTAAACTAAGGTGTGCAAGCCCAGCTGGGGCCAAACATCACCTTGTTGGCCACAGGATGGTGACAGGGGAGGCCTGCTGTTAGTCAGCTCACTCAACAAATATTTGCTGAGGGCTGCGATGTGTCCCAGGCCCTGGGGATGTAACAGCGATGCCCCTGACTGCTAGAGGAAAAGGGACAATAAAGAGATGAAAAACTGTGGAATTGCAACATGTCACAGGGTCGTAAAGGAGCCACGTCCTCTGAAGATGGACAGGGTCGCCAGAGACCAGTCATAATTCAGTGATTAAGGACATACGTGAGCTAGGACTATCTTTGGATTTAAAAAGTATAGATGTAGGGCCAGCAAGATCGCTCAGCAGACTAAGCCCCTGCTTAGGCAAGTGCAGGGGCTGGGTTTGATCTCTGATACTACGCGTTGTGCCAACTCCGGTCCTGGCCACCCTGAGCTGGCCATTGAGACCTGCCTTGGTGGTGCACGCCTATAATCCCAGTGCTGGAAAGGCTGAAAACAGGAGGATTATGACAAGTCCAACCTGCATAGCGAGACGCTGTACCAAATACATTAAAAAAAAAAAAAGTTAGATGTGCTGCAAGACAATGCAGTTGGTTTTCTGTTGTTGTTCCTAAATTAGAGTAAGAATAATACAGCTAATTTTTTTTTTTTTTTTTTAGTGCTCATTATAGGCCAGGCTCCAGCTCGTTAGAATTTTAAAAGATTATAAACTTCTACTTCCACTGCATGCATGAGGAGTCCAAGGTTCAGAGAGGTACAGCAGCGCCCAGGGGTCCCATAGCAGTGAGCTGCAGAGCTGCATGTCCATCGCAGCAGTCTTTCTTCCTGCCCCCACTGCTTTGCTGGATCTTTGCAGCCACCCACATCTGGCTGCCCAGATGTTTCTGGAGGTGTGGCCCACCTTCCCATTGTGGCAGTGATTATGTTCTGGGGCCACGCAGAGTCCATCTGTTCTAGTAAAGCCACACCCAAACACAGCACATTGAGACAGCAAAACCTGAGGGCTCCATTTTCAGAAGCAGTCTGGGTCCACACAGCAGTGGTGTGGCCTTTTGATGTCTGATGCCTCTCATCCTCCCCTGCCCAGTTATGCCTTCCTTGTCCAAGGGCTTAGCAGGTTCCAAAGGTGCCTAGGCTCCTCCCTCTCTCCCTCCCTCCTTCCCTTCCTCCTTCCCTCCCTCCCTGCCTCTCTCCCTCTCTCCCTGCCTCTCTACCTCCCTCCCTTCCTCTCCCTCCTTCCCTGCCTCCCTCCCTTCCCTCCCTCCCTCCCTCTAGCTTTCTCACAAGGATCAACAGAGGGAGGATCACAGAGGTAGCTGTCTTTGGTCGCAAACCCATATTTGTAGGTTTTTTGCCCAGGAGTCTTGGTATCTCAGGGTCACTCACAGCTAGCTTCCTTGGGGTTGCCTTAATCCTGGCCACACATGTTTGTGTGCTTTTGGGCTTCTCCTGCAGTTGTGGTGGTATGTTTGAGCTAGGTACTGAGACACTAAGGTCTGATTAGCTGGGGAAGGAGGAAGACAGAAAGCTCTAGACCATGAACACTTGGAACTGCTTTTGGAGCTGAGGGAAGGCAGGGATGTGACCAGGAATGGGATCTAAGCACATCCTGAGGGGGAAGGTGTTGGGAACCATGCTACGGTGGCTGGACTTATGCATGGTGGCCCTGGAGTGAGGTTGGGCCACTCCTAATACCCAAGTTGGTGGGTCCAGTTCTGTCCAGATACTGCAAATGATAGCCACCCTATGTGCCAGTGGAGGAGTTGCAGGACTGGAGCTGGGGCCTGCTGTGCTCTTTATCCCCAACCCTGCCCTGCCCTGCCCTGCCCTGGGACCACAGCACAGCCAAAAAAGAGGCCTTGCACCTTTCGCGGGACTCAGAGCTCCATAGCAGCAGGGTTTAGGGCTTGCCTCATGGTCCTGGGCCCGGATCTTCTGAGCTCTCTTCCTCACCCCATGAAGCTTCCATCTGGCCCTGCTTTTTCTGCTGCTCTGTCTTTCATCCTCCACTCCCAGTGGGGGCCCCTGTGATCTCCTCTCCCTGTGCTCCAAAGTCCTGAGAGCAGGTGGCACCATTAGGCCTGTCACCACCGCTACCTGCTTTACTGAAGCAGATACAGAGGCTTGCGTGGTCCCAGGCTCTGGAGTAGCAGCCATGTGGTGGATCCTTTTAGAGAACTAGAGACAGTGTAGCTTTCCCAGGAGCCCCTTTCCCGGAAGTTCCACTTGCAGGCCTGGGGCCAAGTGGGTCATGGCAGGGTGAGCTACAGGTGAGGCCTTGAAGGAGGACATTGTAAGTGGGAAACATGGGGGCTTGCTATTTAGGAAGGGAGCTCAGTGGCTCTGGGGAGCCACTAGCAGACTGTCACAGGTCAGCTGAGGTGCTGCCCTGGGCATCCTGGCCTTGTGGTGTGCGACCTCCAGGAGCCCAACCCTGCCTGCGCTGGCAGCAAAAGGAATCCCCTGGGAGTGCTTGGTGGGGACCAGAGCCCAGCCCTAGGCAGCTGATCTCCAGGTCCGTAGTCCAGTGCAGAGCAGAGCAGCGCCTGGGTTCACACATGCAGTCAGCCCCACGCTACGTCCTCCAGCGTGTGCACACCTGCAGTCCTTGGAAAGAATGAGACTGGCACAGCCACTGCGGTACAGAACGGAGATCACATTGCAGGGGGACCTAGACAGCCAGGGAACCCGCTCCTCAGCAGGAAAGAGGAGAGCTGGCCTGAGCCCTGCGTGTGCATCTGGGGACAGCACCATGCAGCCCTGAGTGACGCAGGCTACACCCGCCTTGCAAGCTGGCTCTCTGCTCCTCCGTCGCTCCGTGTGTGGAGTGCCTCAGCTTTCACCTCAGCCCCTGGCCCGTGTGGGGGTGAGGGGCCAGAATCTTGCCTCGGGACCTTTGCGCAGGTCATCCTCACTGCGTGGCACTCTCTCCCTCAGCTCTTCTTGCCCCATCTCCTCCACTCTGCCCAGCATCGCTTGTGCTGCCAACCCCTGCCAAGCTGTCCCCACCACGCCAGCAAGAGCAGCAGCCTCACTCCCGGTCGCTGTGCCCACAGCAGGTGTTCAGTACATCCTAGTTGGCTTTGCCCTTGTCTCTTGGTAGTAACTCTTTTATATTTTTGATACTGAGACCCAAACTCACGGCCTCACTCTTCCCAGATGGGTGCTGAGGAGTTAGAGGAGCAGCTTCCCACGCACACACACCTGGCACCTCTTAGGAAGGATGTAGCCCTTCCCAGTGGGTTAGGAAGGTAAATGTCACCTTGTGGAATACAGATGTCCTTCTCGGATTCTCACCCCCATGAGTAAATAGCCCCCCATTCTCTCTAAGAAAGAGATTCGCTTTGGGATATTTCTTAGTATCTTTTCTTTTTAACACAGGACTTGAATCCTGGTGCCAAACTTAAAATACAGACCAGGCAGCAAAGCAGGTCTAAAGACCAGCTGTGATCTCCCCACCCCAACTTTGCTAGAGTATAATTGGGATGCCTGCCAGGGTTACAGTGCAGCCTGAGGGGGCTCCAGGCTCCCCTCTGTGGGGCTGCTGACACCTGCCTGGCTCCTTGTTGCTGTGGAGTCTTCCTGCCCACCGCACCTGGGATGCTCCACACGCACTTGCCCTGGGGGCTTGTCCTTGACTCCTAAGAGTCACCTCTGGGGGACGTCATCGTGTCTGAGTGGGTCTCCGCCTGCCTCCCCTTTTCTCTGCCAATATGCCTGGCTTATTGTCTGCATTTTCTCAGTGTCACTCTGTTAGGGATATGTGACATTCACGTGATTGGCCAGGTCCCTCGGCTCCATCACCACCACTGTTCACTTAGCCCCAGGCTGCACCCAGCACTTCTGAGAGCCAGCTAGTGAAACTTGTTAAAGTTAAGGAGGTCCAACGAGATAGCTCAGCAGACTAAGGCAGCTGCTTAAGCAAGCTTAGGCAAGCTCAGGAACTGTGGTTCAATCCCTGGTACCACATGCCATGCTGGCCCTGCTCCCAGGGCATGTTGAGCTGGCCAAAGTCTGGGCATGCTGGCATATAGCTGTAATCCCTGCACTGGGAAGGCTGAAAATAGTAGGATCACTATGAGTCCAAGCTGCATAGTGAGACCCTGTAACAACCAAATAAATTTTTAAAAAATTTAAAAAATTTAAAAATAAAGTGAAGGAGTGCATGATAAATGATGGAAGTAAAGTGACTGCCTAGGTCTGTGTGTGTCTGTGTGTTCTTGTGTGTGTGTGTATGTGTGTGTGTGACTGTGTGTGTGGTAGATCTCATGGATGTGCCATTCAATGCCACTTACTCTCAGCAGAGTACCTATTTATTTGTTTGCCGACCACGTTGTCCGAGTGCGCATGCGCTGGCCTCTGCCCTTTTGCTAGGTGCAAGTGCCTGCCTTTTTCCTCCTGGCTTAAGGTGTGTTTCTCTGGTAACCTGAGCTTGAACATGTTTACATCTCCTTATCTCCTTGTTATTTCCTCTTTGGGCAGTTGGCTACTTCTTTCTTTTGAATTTTGTGTTGCTTATCTTTTTATTGATTCAGAAGATTCTTTACATATGAAGGACAGTGATTTTTTCTCTCTGTGGTGTACACAGGGCTTTCTTCCGTTTGTTCACCACACAGGTTGCAAGGCATCTTACATCCAGCTCTTCTGCCTGTGTGTTGCCTGTGTGTTGCTAGAGAAGCCTTGGCACCTCAGGAGCCCTGGGGTTTTCTGCACTGGGGCCCTAAGCCTTCAATAGCAGGAATTGCTGTCAGGGTGCAGAGAGGTGAGGGACCAGTAAGGTGAGACTGGCTCAGGCTTGCAGAGGTGTGCAAGGGGGAGCTACAGAGCTGTCTGAGGACCCTCTCAACTGCAAGTGCCTGTGCCACTGGATGAAGTGTGTGTTGTGATAGTGGGAAGGTGTCCTAGGAGGAAAGAGGGGATCATTAAGTCACTTCTGTTGTGGCCTAGAGGCGAGAGTTGGCATCAGCCATAGTGGATCCCATGGAGATCTATGGTGGATGGATGGATGAGTGGATCTATGGTGGCCCTGGGAGACCTAGGCAGATACCTGCAGTAGCCTGGAAACTGAGCGGGTTGGGGATGGGCTCTTGCCTGGGTGAGGTTCTGTGCAGCGTTTTGGCTCCAGGCGTGCCTACAGGCAAGCAGGCCTGGCTCCGCTGGCTGCTCATTACCTGCAGGTGGAGCCTGCTGGCTGCCCATCCCACCTCCAGCCCCTCTCCCATCAAGCTCTCCCTCTGGACAGAAGGGACCAGGAACTCCTCCCCTCTGCCCTCAGGAGACCTCGAGATTTCTGTACCCTGGGAGGCAGACCTCACCAGTGGGGTGTCCCTGGCTCATTACACTCGGTGTCCCCACTGCTCCAGCCCAACAGCACAGAAGCAGAAAGGCAGAGGTGTGAGAGATCTGGCTGGGGCTGCTGAGAGCGAAACCTTTGCCAGCTCCCTGCCCTGCTCCAAGGGGAGGTGCCAGATGCGGTGCCCCTGGCTCCCACCGTGGGCCACTGGGCTCTGCCTGCCATATGCTCAGAGATGAGCCTCGAGCTGGCGAGCAGGCCTGCCCAGCAGGATCTTGGCACCTGGGAGGAGAGGCAGACCATCGGGGCCAGCTACCCAAGGTGGAAAGAGAGGCAAGAGGGAGGGCACCACTGGGACAGGGCCTGCAGGGCCACCTCTTGGCACTTGGCTGTGGGACGGTCAGGGGAGCAGGTGGGAGAAATGAAAAGGAGGGCAGGCTGCTCCCAGGAGGGGCCAGGATGCCAGCCAGCCAGGATGGGCCTGCTGCGAGCAGGGCAGATGGCTGCCTCCAGGTCTCGGCGGTCCTCCCCAGGACAGAGTGTGTCTCCGTGGGGAGCCAGGCAGTGCCTATGTCCAACCCTGGCAGCCCCTGTCTCTTGTGGGTGAGGGGAGAGGAAGAATGGCTGCCCTGGTGTAGGGGCCCCACATATCTGCCAGTGTTTACCTGTGGTCCAAATCCAAGACCCCAAGGGGTCCCAGAGAGGGTGGAGGTGTGGGGCTTGCTCTGGCCACTAACCACTCCCAGCACTGGGTGGGGTGGGGTTTCTAAAATAGAAATCTGTTGGGCGTGAAACACTAGGCTTCCACTAACAAATGAGACTGATGAATTGGCCTATGAGATCTGGTGTATTTAAGAATATACTAACTTCTTAAATTTGTAAAGTGATCGATTTCAGTACTTTATCCTAATAGCTTTCTCTCTTTTTCTGCAGTGTAAACAGCATGAAATGGATGTGTCTTTAAGTGTTTATAGGGTCCTGTCTATCTCTTTTTTTCTAGGGAAGGGTCTACAGGGCGTTCAGGGTCTCATTACTAGATTGGACTCAGTGATCTGCATGTTTATAGCCTCCCAAAAGCTGGGATTACAGGTGTGTGTCACCATGCCCAGTCTCAGTGTGCCCTGGGGGCAGGGCCAGCATAACAGGCCCTGGGATCAAATCCTTGACCCCTGCTCCTGCTTTCAGGCATTTTAATCCACTGAGCTCTTTGACCAGTCCCTAGGGGTCCCTGAAACCGGCTCCATCCAGACATTTTTTAAATACTATTCAACCTATTCATATTTGCCTAGAAATAGTGCAGTTTATCCATATTTCCAAGTTTTAGCCTAATGTTATATACAATAGCCTTATAATTCATAAACTGTTCTTTAGATCATGATAATATCCTTTCCTCATTACTTCCTGGTGTTCTGTCTGTTTTCTTCTTTTTATTTCTAATTAGATATGATAATGTTTTGTCTGCCCCCCCCCCCAAGTTTGGGGTCTTCTCAGAGAATTAGGTCTTGGGTACATTTATAACTTTTGAGGGATTTTTGTCTCATACTTGATTATTTTCTACTTCTGTTGTTTATTCTTGCTTGCTTTGGGTTTTGTTTTGTTCATTTCTTCTAAAATTGAATATACTTTGCTTATGTTCATTCTTTCCTCTTTAATAACAATATTTATTACATTGCGGTCAGAAAATATGGCCTCTACAATTTCAGCTGCTTGGATTTAATTTAGCATTCTTTCACTACTCACGTTGCTCTTTGTATTTCTATCAGTTTTTGTTTAGTATGTTTCACTGAAATATTATTCCACACCCATTTAAAATAATTTTCTTACTCAGTGATCTTCTTTGTCAATTTTAAGTGTGTTGGCCTTCAATTCTACTTTTCCTAATGTTCATATTTTTTCTCCTGCCTCATGGTTTTGTTTTCATTTGCTAGCACAGCATGTCTTTGCGGCTGCAGAAGTTGTAAGCTTTTTATAAATAATATTAAATCTTATTTGTCAGAGTTGAGTATGAAAGGATATCTTTTATATTCTATGTAAGACAAATATGTATTCCATACCTTATTCTTATTTTTGTTAGTAAGATCCAAACGTGTTGAATTTAATTTTTATGGTTTTATAGACACAATCTGGTGTTTCCTCACAAATATTTAGAAATTATGTTGTGTTCTGTTTTGGAACAGAGTTTGAAACTCCTGTGTTTATTGGTTTTGGTGCTCATCATCAGTGTATTTGTACCATGACTTTTTCCCAAAGCTCTTTTTGTTTATTTCATAATTGGTTGCAAAATGTTCTCAGCTACTTATTGCAAAAAAAAAACTACTTCAGTTGAATGTTTTGTGAGCCCTTGCTCATTTGAGACTATCTTTTGTTCATTGGAACCTGTGTACATGACAGTCTAGCTAGGTATAAAATTCTTGAGTTGTAAGTTTTCTCTCTTAATGTCATATGACTAGTTTCTCTCCATGATCATTTGACTAGTTCTTGATTTCTTATGTTTCATACATTTAGAAAAGAGAGTTGTTTATTCTTCTTGATTTTCAAAGAAAAAAAAATTAGGGGCCCCAGTCCTTGTGCTTATTCTGCCTTTGGTTGAAGAATCCTGTCTTTGCTTATCCTGTCTGGCCCCTGCTTCTTCCATTCTCTTCCAGCTCTCTACTCTGTTATAGCTGTATCTTTTCCTAGTTTCCATGTCTTTATACTTTTCCTGCAAGTTTTGTGAGTTTTCCCAATGTTTTCTCTATGTTTCCAAGCCCCAGAATGAGTTTGCAAAGTTTCATTTCTCTTAGTGGATTTAAATTGTGCTGGTAGGATTTAGAAGTTTGCTTTAGTTTTATCCAAGTCAGTACAGTCATTTCTTGTCAGGAGGCCACTGTGCACCCCCTGCTTCTTCCGTATCTCTGATGCATTATGTGGCCTTTGCAGCTCAGTCTCTTCTCCTATTTCACTGAGGCTGTATCTTTTTTGGTTTTCAATATGCCCATTTGGCTCCATATTGATGGTTGTTTTTAACCAGCAGTTAGTCAGAATCAACTAAGTGCTTACAACAGTGACACAGAGTGTATGACCTTCAGAACTTCAAATACTCACCACCGGGTCCTTTCAGAGAAAGCTTCGTAGATGCCTGTGTCAGTGCGAGGGCTGGAGTCAAGTGGCAGCATGCACAGCGGCGACTCTCGGTTCCCATCAGCCTCTGATTTTGCTCTTATTCCCACTGCCTGACTTTCTGACTCTCTGCACTGGTAATTTACATAAAATTTTAAGTCCGGATAGCCAATACAAGTACTGTCCTTCTGGTCCCTACCCTTCCTTAATCTCCCCTCCTGGTAGAAGGGTCACTCTTGGTGCCTCACCCACTTCCTGCCCATTTGTTTCCTGGTAGCTCTCACTGTCTGTCTTCCTCCTTAATTTTGAGCTCTTTCTGATCATCAGACAAAGAGCTCTGTCCTGAGGTAAAATCCAGTTAGGTTTTGCCTCTTCTCCCACCATCTGCCTTTAATTAATAGAGATTGCTCCCAGATTCCAGCATTGGGTCATCTATCAGTTTCGTTCTTGGCATTCATGTGAATTTTCATTTTTCATTGTCTTTATAGCTATTTTGGAACAAAACAAGGAGAGGCGCCATGAGTGGCTGCCAAGTAGATGCCATACTGAGGGAGGAATCAGAGTTGCATTTTAAAGCTGTGATTCGTCCATCTTGCAGCAGTCTCTGTAGCTTTGCACATCCTTGATAAAAGAAGCAATACGGGGACATATTCTTATTCAGGGACTGCTTGTCCAGTGACCTCAGCTCTCTGGAATACAACCCAAACAAAGCCCACAAGCAGCCAAATAGCTTTCTCGGTATCTCTGTTGTAAAGGTTATTCATGTTCCCCACAGGAGGACTTTGCCCCGCTCTTTCCCGGCCTGTTTACCTGTATTTTATACACAGTTTTAACAGGCTTGATCGTTCTGTTCTCCCAGCTTACAACTAAGTTAGAATCTGTTGCTCTGAAAGTAGAAGGGGACATTCTGCAACAAGTGTACTCACCAGATACGACCGGCCAGCTGCCAGAGAGGAAAGACAGCACCCGCTGCACGCACGTCCACAGAGGCAAAAACAGCCAGTGCTCTAAGATGGATGTGGCGCTGGCGACCATCTTTATTTGCTTTTCTTCTGCCAAGCTGGGTGCTGGTTGGAATCAACCCAGGAATATTAAAAACCCAAACTGTTGGGCCGTTTCCTAGACCAAAGACATCAGAACCAGGATTGGGAACCAGGGGTTGGGATCTCAGGATCTGTACATAGCCTGCCCCATTATCCGCAGGAGTGGATCCCCAGTGTCTCTGAGCTGAGCATTCTCATCTGTGAAAGGGGCCCCACTGGAAGGGGTCAGTGGGACTGGTGAAGCAGCAGAACAATGTGCAGGCCTTCCCACTGCCATTGTCACGCCATCAACAAGTGCAGACTCAGACATGCACGGTGATGACTGAGCTGGCAAGCAGGACCCGGGAGTGAAATCTCATTAGGAGCTGATGGATGTCGTGCATTTCCAGGGTGATTTCTGTTCCAGGTGGGCTCTTGGCTCTGAAGAGAAGAGCCGTGGCTATTCCAACACCAGGGCCAGGGGTGCTAGAATCAGTTGTCCCCAGACTTAGCTGTCTCCCTTCCACCTGTGGACCCCGGCTTCCCTTGGGCAGGCCACCCTGGTGCCTTTCTGAGTACTGGTTCCCCATCTAGAAGCTGAGGACTGCAACCCTCTGCAGAGCCATGATGTTCTCAGGGCAGCCCACAAGCTTGGAGGCACCTGAGCTTACCCATGCTGTCACAGGAGTACCTCCTGTGGGGCTCATGCAGGGGGTGCACAGTGGCCTCCTGACAAGAAATGACTGTATTGACGTGGATCAGAATTTCCCCCCAAATCACATGAAGCCACCCAGCAGATTCGAGGTTGTCGCCGCAGCAGCGATACTTGGCACCACTGGGCTCAGCCACGCAGCGGCTTTGCTGTGAGCCTCATCTGTCAGTCTCTGAGTTGGCAGATATGGCTCAGCACAGCTGTCCCCAGGCAGGAGGTGCAGCTGTGACAGTTGTGGTAATGTTTGGTAATGTTTGGGTATGTTTGGGCTGTCAGCTTGCCCATCTTAACCTCCTGGGCTTGGCCACAGTGGAGTGAAGGCCACACTCTCTGGACAGCCCAGTCTGCGCACCTCTAGAGCTCACTGCTCCAGTAACTGACCAGCTGTCCATCTGGCAGAAGAATCTGGTGCTCTGGCCTCTGCCCTGGACCAGGGCATCCTGGCAGAGCTCCAAGGGCTCAGACCATAGAGAAGCAGGGTGGCTGTTTTTCTCCCATTTCCTGAGGCTGGGTCCTAATTTTGGACCTCAGTAGGTTGGTCTGGGTGTAGTTGGGGCTGCCTGGCCCAGGGCTCCTGGGCCGTGGGATGGAGTAATGCTGGCCAGCCAAGGCCCACATCAGTGCATTCTGGGTCAGCTGCTTCATGTGGGGCCCGAGGTTGCCTCTAGGGACATTGCTTTTCAGTATCCCCTGTAGACCTCCTTGGACTGGGGCAGGTGACACCAAGAGGCCTGCCTTCCTGCCCTCGGTGTTTCTCCTCCCACCTCCTGACCTAGGCAGGTAACTGATTTCCTCTGAGCTGTGGTTTTCTTGTCTGCAGAATAGGAAGAACTCGCATATGTCCACACATGGTGGGAGCTTGAGGTGGACTGGGTCATCATGTTGCATACAGGGTCTAGTGAAGAAACTGCATGTTTTATCCAAACAGCAGAAATCAACTGGCAGGAAGAGGTGAGGTTGGGCTAAGGCCCAGTCACCGGTTCTGCCTTTGGGAGAATGGTGAGACCACTGCCAGGGGCTGCCGTCTGCTAGCTGGCAGGCCCAGGCTTGCGCAGGGTCTGGAAGCCCTGAAGTGATACCCGGTGGATGCAGGCCCATGGCCCTGCCTCTCAGCAGTAGGGCCCATTAGAACTGAACTCTTCTTCGTGGGGCATTTTATTTGCACACTCCAGTGGAGTGGACACCAAAGGGGCTTTCTAATGCTTCATGGACTGCTAATTTCCTCCGTGACCTCTTTTGTTGGAGCCTGACCCCAGCCAGAGGCTCCGCACCATGAAAGCCAGCGCCTGACACAGACCCGGGAGCACGGGGTGACAATGAGACCTCTATCGGCTTTAATCAGGCTCCAGTTGTGTCTTAAGAACAGGGAGAATTTATGTGGTGCTCAGAAACCCTGGGTGGCACAATTCAGGAGCCCCCAGAGTCTCTCACGGAGGCCAAGGCGGCCGAAAGGATTCGTCAGGCCAGAGGAGGGGGGTCGGGCAGGGGCCCTTTGTCCCAGGGGCCTCTTTAGAAGGCCAGGCCTGCCCTGAATGGCCGCCCGCTTGGCCTGGCCCATGGGTATCACAGGCCTCTGGGTATTTAGGAGGCGGCCTCCCGCAGCCCGCCGGCCTATTCATGGCCAGCCTAATTAGCTTTTGTCTGTTTCTCCCCCTCTCACAGACTGCGATTCCTACTGCAAGGCCTCCAAAGGGAAGCTGAAGATTAACATGAAAAAGTACTGCAAGAAGGACTATGGTGAGTGAGAGGGCCCTCCTTTCTGGGGCATGGTGTGTGTGGGGGGTGGCCAGCCAGAAGCCAAGGATGGGGTGCAGTTGGTCTGAGGTGCATCCTGCCTTTGAATTAGAGGATCCCACTCCCTGGAATTTCTCATTTCCTTTACCTTGGCCCTCAGGAACATACTGCAGAAGGGCCACAGGGGCATGGGTTCTCCCCACCCCAGCTTACGGAGGGGTGCTCAGATCAGTGAAGACCCCTGTGCTGCAATTCCCAGGCTGGGCTCTGGCCTTGATTCTGCTGTGTGGCTGCAGACCACTCACCTGCCCTCTCCTGTCTGCCGTGTCGTCCTTCACATAGTAGGCCTTCACGCAGAGTCAGTGTTGCTCAACACAAGGTCCTCTGGGCCTCAGAGAGGGAATAAGAAGAGCCCCTTATGTGTTTACAATGTTCTGGGCTGCAGCTGCCTGGGCGGGGGGGTCCTGCATTGTAAAAGGCTTCATCTTCTCCAGGACTTAGGAATCTGGCCACCTTGCTGTGGGACCCAGGCCTCATGGGCATTCTGGCTGGGCCAGGTGCTTCAGCTACACGTATATATAGTTCTTTCTTCCCTATAGTACGGACTGTGGTCAGACCTTGTAGTATAGTGAAATGAGCGACAAGGCCCAAAGAAATTTTGAGAACATCTAAAATGCTCTTGGTCCTCTACCTCTGTGCACGTGTGTGGGTGCACATACATTCTCCCCACCCCGCTTCCCAGCACATGGAAGCCAGGGCAAGACCCCATTCTCCAGGCCCCTCCTGATAGGCTGCCGGGCCTCCCACTGAATGAAGCAGGAGTAACTGGCCTGTTTTGTGTGTCGGGAGTTGCCAGGCTGTGGGCATCCACGTTCAGGGTCCTTCTGGGATCTATAGTATAATCCCAGAAGCCCCTTTCAAAGGCAGGCATCCCAGGCAGCTCAGAAACTTCCGACTCCCACGGGGAAATAAACCCAATCTTTGACAACAAACATGTGGTTGTCTAAAGATAAAGGAAACAATGCTGTGTCCAAGCCACCAGGAGGGACCAGGCGGTTATGAAGAAAACCTCAGGGTGTCCTCCCAGCCCTGGGTCTCCAGGTCTCCTGAGGACTGGAGGGGATGGCTGAGGACTTGTGCTTTGGCACTGGCATCTAGGAGGGAGGGAGGGGCTGGGGGCTGCCAACGGAGTGGTTATTTGCTTGTTTGGGGTTTAGAACTTTTTCTTTTTTTTAACTACTCTTTTTCTTTTCTTAATGTTTATTATTATTATTATTTTTCTTGTTCCAGAACTTTTGTCTATTTATTTATTTATTTATTTATATTTATTTATTTCTATGGCCGGCTCAGCCTGCTCTGAGGGCAGGGCTGGCGCAGCATGTGGGGCCGGGGATCAAACCACAGTCCCTGCAGCCACCTAAGCTTTCCTAAGCAGGCGCTTTAGACCACTGAACCATGCTGCCGGGCTCCCAGGATTTAGGAACTTTTGGGCAGCCACCACATGAGGAGGCTGGGAGAAAGGGGAGTTGGATGATCTTTCTGAAAGTTTCTGGCCTACAACTTCTGTTCCTCAAGTGAAAAAATGAAACTTCCTGTCCCCAAATGGACCTTATTTTCTACCACATTCTCTTTGACTCAGTCTGGCTTCATGCTCCTTGGGCTTTTTTTTTTTTTTTTTCTTCCAGTGAACTCTGCCCCTGTGACCTCCAGTATTCTAGGGAACCTTCCCCCACTCAGCACTCTCTGGACCCCTGCACCCCTCACAAGCAGATCCTCTCTGCCTTTCCCACCTGACTCTCTTTGTCTCTTGGCTGAGGAACCCAGGCCTTCCCCCACCCCCACCCCCAGAGCTCAGGCCTGCTGTGGCAACCTGGCAGTGAGCAGGGCAGCTTTTGGGGTCCCTGTTACCTCATGTTGCCCGACTGTCCCCAACCCCATATGCCTGGCTTGTTCTGGTTATTGGTGAAGCAGGTTCCAATGCAGTGGATGTCAGTCCCTGAGTCGCAGATGGGACATGGGCTTGCTCAGTCACAGCCAGGCAGTAGCTCTGCTTCCTGCTCCACCTGCTCCTCTTTCCCCAGGCTTTGTCTTCCCTGTCAAGATCAGCCCCAGGACCCTACCTGGCCCAAGGCCCAGAGGTGAGGGGTGTGGCACACCAGTCTCAAGGCACCCCCCACCCGCCCACCCTGCTGCCTCCGCCATGTATGCTACAGGGTCTGATGAGAAGCAGGTTGCAGCAGAGATGTGAGGTGCACCCGCTAGGCGCTGATGAGGTGTGGCCTGTTGTGGCCCCAGCTCTCGTGTCCTAGCCGTGTCTCCAGCCTGCTGCCTCACACTGCTTTCTGTCATTCTCCAGTGCCCTTCTTTTGTTTGGTGGGCTGGTCTGTATTCATCTACTTTCTGTTTCTATAAGAAAATATGCCAGACTGGGTGGTTTATAAAGAAAAATGGTTTATTTTGCCTCATACTTCTGGAATTTGGAGAGCCAGGTACCAGTGCCCACTCAGCCTCTGGTGAGGGCCTCATGCTGTGTCAGCTCCTGGCAGGAAGTGGGCTCATGCAACAGAGGGGAAGAAGGGGAGAATGGTTATAACAACCTAATCAACAACCCAGTCTAAGGCTGAGGACTTAGCTTAACAGTGCAGCAGCCTGCCTGGCAAATGTGAGGTTGTGAGTTCAATTCCCAGTACTGCTTGCTGCACCCTCATACCCCACAAGAAGAAAGAAGAAGAAGAAGAGGAAGAAGAAGAAGAGGAAGAAGAAGAGGAAGAAGAAGAAGAGGAAGAAGAAGAAGAGGAAGAAGAAGAGGAAGAAGAAGAAGAAGAAGAAGAGGAAGAGGAAGAAGAAGAGGAAGAGGAAGAAGAAGAAGAAGAAGAAGAAGAAGAAGAGGAAGAGGAAGAAGAGGAAGAAGAAGAAGAAGAAGAGGAAGAGGAAAGAAGAAGAAGAAGAGGAAGAAGAAGAGGAAGAAGAAGAAGAGGAAGAGGAAGAGGAAGAGGAAGAAGAAGAGGAAGAGGAAGAAGAAGAAGAAGAAGAAGAGGAAGAGGAAGAAGAAGAGGAAGAAGAAGAAGAGGAAGAAGAAGAAGAGGAAGAAGAAGAGGAAGAAGAAGAAGAAGAAGAAGAAGAGGAAGAGGGCCTTGGGGAGAATTTTTTTTCCCCCCATGCATTCCTTGGCTAGGGCCCTGGATTCTTGAGTGAAGAGTGTTTAGGTTGTATCTGTCCCAACCCTGTGGAAGATGTAAGCCATGCCAGGGAAAGATGGACAGGAGGAGGGGACAGGGAGGAGCTGGCCCAAGGGTAAGAGAGATGAGGCGAGGCAGGGTGGCCAGCTCCCTGGCTGCAGAATTCCTGCTTGCTCACGGAGTGACACCTCACAGGGGACCAATTAGGAAACACATCTCCCTTGATCCAGGGCATTCAGAGGGAGGCTCAGCCAGGCATCCACATGCCCTGGACCCCTTCCTTCTCCAGACCTACTCAGGAGAAGCTTGATGAATTAACAGTGGACAGCACAGGTTCAGGGCTCTGCCTGATCCTGGTGTGGTGGCCAGTGGCCAGAGGCTGAGGCGGAGGAGGCTGATGGGAAAAGACCTGGGCCGGCCGACCCAGTGAGTGCAGCTCTGCCCCATACTCTCTTGGGCATGTCTTTCCTGAATCTGCACCACCAGTGGGGATGGGAGGGCTGGGCTGGACACCAAGCAAGGCAGGTGGGAGTGGGGCTGGAGAGGGGCCTCAGCACCAAGGCTCTGCCATGCTGGTCCTGTCCAAAGAGACCCTGAAGGTGGCCGATCCCATTTCTGTCTGTGAGGAAAGGAGTTTTGGCCCTTCTTTTAGTTGTGACAAAATACTCGAGAATGACAACCTAAAGGTACCAATGTTATTGGGTTCGGGGGTGTTGGAGTCTCTTTCTAAAGGTATTTCTAGATTCCTTCTGTCCTGAACAAAGAATTGGACAAAATAAGTGTAAAAGGTTTTGCATTTATTTATTTATTTACTTACTTACTTACTTACTTACTTACTTATTGTGTATTTGGTACAGGGTCTCACTACACAGCTCTGACTCGTAGTGATCCTCAGCCTCCCCAGCACTGAGATTCTAGGCATGCAGCACCCTGACCAGTCTTGGTGGCCAGCACAGTGTACCCAGCTGGGCCTGGCATGGCATGTGGTGCTGGGGGGCAAACCCAAGTCCCTGTGCTTGCCTAATCAGGGGCTCAGTCCACTGAGCTATCTTGCCAGCCCTACAGAGTAAGTGGGGGCCAATTAAAAGAGAGGGAGAGAGAGACAGACAGACAGACAGACAGACAGATAGAGAGGAGAGAGAGATAGTGAAAGAGAGAGAGAGAGAGAGAGAGAGAGAGAGAGAGAGAGAGAGAGAGAGACTGTGAAAGAGAGAACAGGATGAAGAGCTCGGTGACAGAGCCCACTCGGATACGTTTCAAGCACTAGGCTTTTGGGAAATGTTCTGTGTATGTGTCCTGGAGCTCCATGAGCAACCCATCACTTTTGCAACAAGTTTGCTGTGCCCTAAGCTGTCGCCTCAGTGGGGTAGGTTTGTGTGATTCAGTTCACGATCAGCTGGCTCCATTGTTTTAGTCTGGAATGAGGCCAGATCTCTGAGGGGGCTGCTCACGTCACAGAAGCCTGGAGGCAGAGGGGGCTGGAAAGGACTGCGCTGGCCGCTGCCCTCCTCCTTCCCTTTACTTGCACCTAGGACCCCAGCCTCTTAGATGGTGCCACCCACGCTCATGATGGGTCTCCCCCTCATTCTCACGATCTTATTGCTCCGGCTGCACCCCAGAGACACGCCTAGAAGCATGTTTTAACTTGCCAGCTGGCTCTCTATCCTGTCAAGTCCACAGGAACCTTTGTCCGTCTGCCCGTCAGTTTCCTCATCTGTGAGATAAGGTGAGGTCAAGGGACCTAATATCCTAAGTGAGACAGGGACCATCGCTCCCGCCAAGGCAGCTACCGTGTCTAAGGGATGGCAGCCCATGGTGACACTGTTATTGTGCCTGTGCCCTGCTCCCCTGGGCTGACTCAGTCCTCCGTTGCTCTTCTGGAGTGGAGCTTACCTTGCAAATGTTTGAAGAGTAGCTAAGGTGAGTGTGGTGTTGCGGTCCTATAATCCCAGCAGTCTGGGAGGCTGAAGCTGGAGGAGCGCAAGTCGAAGCCCAAGCAGGGTAATTTAGTGACTTAGCAAGACCCTTTCTCAGATGGATAGATGATAGATGGGCTGGGGGTGGAGCTCTGTGTGGAGATCCTAGGTTCAATCCCTTGTCCATGCAAGACAGGTTTTACTCTTTCCAGGTATCTCAGAAACTCTGGCCAAGCTGTCAGGAGAACTTCGGCTTGGAGGAACTCTTTCTTGGCGGGATGCTCCAAGCCAGTGCGTCTGTGTGTGTGTGCGTGTGTAAGTGTATTGATTCACCATGAGGCATGCCTGCTGCTGGGGACTCTCGCAGAGCAGAGCAGAGCGTGCCCTGGCTGAGTTACCTGCCTACCCGCATTCGCACGCGGGCCCTGCCCAGCTCTGCCCAGGGCCTTTGCACCTGGCTGCACTGCTCCTTCCCTGCCTCCCTGCTTAGGCCACGTCAGGAAGGCTTTGCTGTCTGCCCCTCCTTACCTGTTCCTGTTTGCACAACCTCCCTGCCTCATCCCATACCGCTGCTGCTCAGACAGACAGACACACAGACACACAGACACACACACACACACACACAGAGCAAGTTCTCTCTAGGACAGCAGTGCACATCTCAAGAAGCCCTTGTCGCTCACACCCACTGCCCCCCCTCACATTTCGGCCTCCACACACATTCACTAGGTGTCTGCCACGTGCCTTATGTGGCTCCAGGTGTCACATTTACAGATCAGCATGTCATAGTCTTGGCCCTCAAGGAGCTCACAGATTAGGAGACGAGGAGGGCACACAGGAGCCCCAAAGGCTGGCCATGCAGCCTAGTCCCAGTGAGGTGGGCCTGTGCAGGAGCTTGAGAAGGGAGGCTTCCTGGGGGAGTGAGCCACTACAGTGATGAGGCCAGAGCAGGGTGCTGGGCAGAGAGGCGTCTCTTCCCTCTGCACCAGAGCTGGATGGAGGCTGGGGTGGCAGGTACAAGATGGTCACCCCGGTGGGGCCAGAGTGAGGGGGAGGACAGCACTGGCCTAGCCACATCCAAATGCACAAGCACTCTGACACCCAAGAGCAGCTCACGTCTACCCCAGCCACCTCAGGTCACCTGGGTGCTGCTGCTCTCTCCCTTTTCCCTGGAATCCAGACAGCAGAGAAGATAGCTCCCGTTCTGAAAGGTGAGATCATCTCACTTGCCTATTCTTGGAAGAATGATTTGTTCCCAGAAATGTTTATTAGTCACCCCTTTTGTTGAAAGACATTTTGGCACCACCAGATGGAAAAATCAGAGTGCTCTTCACCAGATGACCTGTCTCAAGTGTCCTTCCTGAGCTCCCACAGGGACCATCTGGGGACGCAGCTCTGGGGAAAGTGCCTCGGGGAGAAGCTGTGTCTGCTGGGTCCGGGTGTCTGTGTGTCCTGGTCTGCATCCCCAGCCACCTGTAGCCAGGTGGCCTGGCACCTTGGTGGATTCTGATTTCTGCTATCAGCACTGATGCCACCCAATATGCCCAACGCCTCCAGAGGCAGCAGAAAGTAAAGAGAAACCACGGAGCTGGTGGCTCAGTTTTCTTCCCCTGTGGACCTGGCTCTCATCTGTGCCTAGTTCTTGTTGCTCCTGTCAGCAGGACACGGAGACTGAACCAGGGAAGACGACATGGCCAAGATAGAAAGTGTCATCTTCCCAGGGCCTGAGGTCTGTCTTCTCCCTCTGCTCCCCTGGCCTCCACATGAGGACCTGAGGCTCTAGTAACCTGGAGTGGGCACAGCAGTCCCTTAAAAGGTTCAAGAACTAGTGTCTCCACAGAGCTCTGGGGCTGGGCTCCTGACAGGGCTGAGGAGAGGCCTCCTATCGTCGGCATGGGCCAACCAGCAGGCACTGCCCCTGTGGTGTGGGGCTGTCAGTGATGGTGGCAGAGGTGGCACTGGTGGCACCCTGGCCAGATGGTGGCAGAGGATCATAGGCAGAGCCATGGTGGTCATGGTGGGGAGACCAGTGGACAGTGGAGGAGGAGGTAGACATGACTGGCTGGTGTGGAACATTGTGGATGACGGGTGTGGCAGCAGTGGCAGTGGTAGAATGATGGAGGTGCAAGTGGGGACAGCAATACTCAGTCCTTACCCAGATTTAATCCAGGGGCTCAGGCTGGGGTGCCATGGGAAACCAGAGGGTTGCACAACTCTGAGCCAGGGCCTCTCAAGCTCCTGAGTACCCCTTCCCTTCCTTGTGTTGACCTTGGGTCAGTAACTCCATCCAGTTTGGCATAGGCCTACTTAGGCTTAGCCCTGGCATGGAGATGCCTTTACCACATCTAAGCAAGGAGTGGCTTTGGGGGCATGGACATTAGGGGTGCCCTGGGGGGGCTGTCCCCCAGGGCAGGTGCTGGAAGCTGCTGGCAGCGTCTAGAGAGCCCTGTCTCCCCCAGGCACCATCTCTCATGCAGAGAGCAGGATGCAGACCAGCTGCCAGCATGTGGCATGGTATTGTGACCCCTCCCTGGGGTCACCAGCCCCCTGGGGATCCTCCGATTTCCCCAGCAGATGTGACCTCCCCGAGGAATGCCAGGCTCATATGGAGTCCAGATGTGGAGCTGGGTCTGAGTCAGCCTGAGGTCATGGCGTGTGGGTGACCACCAGGTTGGACAGAGCAGGGCCCAGCAGCCTCAGAGACAGTGGGACAGAAGAGCCCCTGTGCCTACTCTGGGGAGCCTGGCTGTGTGCTGGGTTGATGAGGGCCAGTGGGGGAAGGGGGCAGGCTGCAGACCTGTACCTCCCTGTCCTCATGGATGGGACGCTAGCCTAGTCTCCTTCTGGTAAAGAGAGAGAGGAGGGGCATGCTGAGGTCACTGGCTCCCTGGCCTACTGCCTGGCCTGCCTGAGAGGTGCATATAGCGGGGACCACAGGGCCAGTCTGGTGGACAGGGACTGTTCTCATACTACAGATAGGGACACAGTCACACCAGCGGCTGTTCCTGGGCTTCTTCCCTGCGACCTTCCTGGTAACCTTCACACACCTAGCTATTCTGGAGCTGGCACCGAGGTGGGAAAGAGGGCACAGGCCGCAGTCCTCTGGGGCTCGCACTGGACACTGCTCACTGTTCTCGGCTCCTGTTTCAGGGAATGTGTCCCCTTTTTCAGCTGTCATATTGAGAGCAAGTTTTAAGGGTGGCTTGACTTGTAGGAGCCAAGTCCCATAGATAAAGAAAGGAGACACAGGAGCTTGCTCTGTCCAGCCTGGAGCACCACATGTGGGTGTCGTGGCAGTGACCCCAAAGTGCCTGCCCAGCAGCAGGAGGAGGGGAACACGCTTTGCTCTCTGGTAGCTCCCTATGGGCAAAATCTCTGTGGGGAAATGGGTTGCCTCTGCGGCTGTCGCTTGAGGGGTTCTTAGATGCTCCTCTTTCCCTTGATGGGATGGGCATGAATCTACAGACTTGCAGGGTCTCTGTCCAGAAATACCTCTAGGCTTTCTGGGAGCCCTGGCAGGGCTGCACACAGATGGAGCCCACATTGAGGCAACATCTGGAGGCACAGCCTTTCCCGCTGCAGGCTCTAGATGATGTGGCCAGCAGGCTCCCACTTAAGCTGTGCTTCATGGACAGAGCTGGGCTGGGCCTGCCCCTCCTGGGCTGGGAGCACTGAACCTGAGTTAGGCATGGGTGCTCTAGAGCTCAGGAAGCCATGTCAGTCCTGGGGCTGGGGCAGGGTGGTGCCCTGGGCCCACCCTTGTCCCCTCTGGGCATTTCTCTGTATGTTGCTGTTCCTCTCCTGAGACCCACAATACCTTGTGGGTGTGCCATGCTGGTGCTGACCCAGCCACCAGGAGCAAAGTGAAGGAAAGGCTCTGGGTCAGGGGGCAGCTGGGCTGCCTCAGTTTCTCCTCATTGGGGAGAGGGAAGTGGCCCTGTCTCCAACCCTTAACCCTGAGCAGCAGGCTCCCTGATGAGCTGCTATAAGGGAGGGGCCAGCCCCTGTGATGATGGTGCCATACCTGGCCCTAGAGAGGCCCCAGGTCCCTGCCCAGACTTGAGCCTCCTGCAAAGTAGGGAGGCCAATTCCCTGGCCTCTCCAGGTTGTGAGCCTGATGGTATAGTGGGATGGGCCAGGCCAGGCCAGACCAGACCAGACCACCTACCACCCAGGGAACTGGATGGATATTTGCCCACGTCTGGCTGATCCTCCGACCTCCTGATGTCCCCTCCAAGCAGCCAGATAGCCCTAGGTGTCTGGCTCTTCTTCCCTCCCAAGCACCAGGAGTTAAGAGGGGAAGCTGAGGCAGCACCCACCTTGCTGGTTCTGAGAAGGGTGTGGGCTGGGACTTCTTGGGTTGAAGGCAAAGCCTTTCCTTAGCCTTGGTTTGGTGTACCCAACTTAGCCAAGGCCCAGGGAATGGTTTTGGGGGCATGTGGAAGGAGGCAGCCTAGGATTTCTGAGGCTGGGGCAGGCCACAACCCCCACTAGGCAAGGCTATGACCCCATCCTTGGGCAGGCCGCACCTTCTGCACTCCTAGCAGAGACTCCATGCTTTCTGGGCAGATAGATGAGCATCTCCAGGTGGGAAGCTTGGCCGGCTCAGGAGGCATGTGCACAGAGGTACATCTTAGGGGGCAGCTGGGCTACATGACACTTCTGTGGGGGATTTACAGAGCTCTGTGGCTTTAATGGTTTCTGCATAGTTAGTACACACCCTCATTTGTTCTGGCTGCGGCCACAGAGGCAGATGGGTGACAAGCTTGCCTTAGCTGGACTGGCCCAACAAGGAAGTGTGACTGGGGCAGGAGAGCCAGGGGCCAGTGTCCTAAACTTCCCTGGGAAGGGCAGCGGTGGGGAGGCCCTGGGAAGCCACCCCGAGCAGCCCCTTAATCAGGAGACCTCCGGATCCAGGAAGCCTTCCTGATGAGGTGCTCCACGTGCTTAGGCCTTGCTAGCGAGAGGAGACCCAGTGACCTGGCTACTGCCCCAGGGCCATCCCAGCAGGAGGCTTAGCATGCACTAGGCCTTTTCTCTACAAGTCAGTTCCAGTTGTCCTAGCACCTGGCCCAGGCAGGAAGCTTTGGTCTCAGCAGGTGGTCCCCAAATCTGAATGCAAAAGTATCAATCAGCTCCTAGCTGACTTTCACTAATACCCCAGAGTGGTAGCAATAAAGATACAGAGGGCTTCTGGGCCCTGACGATGCCTGGGCAAGGACTAGAGCTGCTTAGGGAGGGACACTGGTTCTGACTGACCTGTGGGGCTCTGGGCAGAGGACAGGACCACCATGGGGTCCAAGCCTGGAATAGTCCACCTTTCAGGTTGTCACTGAAGACTTGGTAATTTCTCCCAGTATTGGGACTCTAGGGCAGTTGACGCCCCTGGGAAAAGTGGTCGGAAGGGTGGCAGATGCCTGGTCCTTTAGGGTATGTTGGTGCCTCACATGGCAGCGCCAGCACAGCAAGCAGCAGGCCCAAGTGGAGCATGTTTCCGGTTACCCAGACTGCCTCCTCGCCTCCTGCCTCTTGGCTAGGACCAGCGCAGGCCACCCTTAGCAAAGGTGCTCCTGTGGGCCCTGCCCTTGGCTACCTCGCTCCAGGATCCATAGCGGCACTTCTGCTAAAGCAGCAGGCTTGAGTTGGGGCCAGGGACTCCAGTCCTTGCTGCTTGCCCTGCCCTGGTAAGACAGTCCTTCTGTGAACTCCAGAATGGCTGGGCCTGGGGTGGCCGTTGAGCCCTGTGAGGTTCTGCAGCCTGTACAGTTTACCGTAGTCATGTGAGGAGGCCGCTCCAAAGCCTAGAGATAGACAGCATGTAGCTCTAGGCCCTGGATCTTGGAGGCTGCCTCTTGGAGGCTGCCACATGCTCTATGCTTTCCCAGGACCTGTTCAGTCTATCAGCCTCGCAGCTTCCAGGGTCCTGATTTTGTTGACACCAAGAACATTCTTTGGTGCAAAGGCTGAGGGACAAGTACATTCCCTCACTTGTGGGAGTCCCTCAGGCTGGGCCCTCATTTTCTGAGCAAGGGCTCGGAGAAGCAGTCCCTGAGATGGAGCCCCTTGTCACAGGGGGCCGGAAGCACGAGCTGGTGGGCTCGTGCTGCACCTGCCTCCTTGGCTCCTGTGTGTGTATATCAGATAAGGGCCACTCTGGCTTAAGGCTTGGACCCTCTTCCTTTTGACTAGCAGTCTCTAAGCTAAGGGACCTCTCATTCTCTCTGTTCTGATTTTGTGGTCTGGCCTTCTGAATCTAGTTGCAGATCCTCCTCAGAGCCCTAGGCTTTGGCCTCATGGAGGACAATGTTTAGGACATTGATATGAGGGTAGGGAGAGTTTAGGTAACCCAAGGACTGAGACCTGGTGGGCTCAGCTGCTTTGTGCCTGTGTATTCTGCCTGCTTTAACAAGATACTTTTGGGTAACTTGTAAACCACAGAAATTTACTGTTTGGTTTCAAAGAATGGGAAGTCCAAGACAGAGGCACCTGCAGATCCGTGTCTGGTGCAGGTTCATCACTGCCTCCACAGTGCTGCCCTGTTCCTACGGCCTCACACAGTGGCAAGGCCAAAGGCCTGCTGGAGCCTCACACGAGGGCACTGCTCCTCTTGTGAGTGGTTCCTGTGTGACTCAGCCACGTCCCAAGGACTCACCTTCAGGTCCTCCCACACCGTGTAGTAGGTCCTACATAGGATGCCAGAAGGGACACTGACTCATGAGCAGGACCTATGTGGTCCCAGGAATGGGCAGAGCCTCCTACAGCTCGCTGTGCTTAGCCCCCTTGGCAGGGTGATGTGACAGGCACTTGTGGGCTGGTGGGGCCCCAGAATTCCGTGTAGCTCTGGGACCCTCGGCGTTCCCTGCTCAGAGCCAGCAGCCGGTCAGAGGTGGCAGCAGCCCTGTGGTGTGCCACTTGCTGCCAGAGAGCACATTTCCCAAGTGGGGAGCGAGTCTGTTCGAGGTCAGCGTTGAAATGTGTACCGTGCATATTTTCAGCTCTATGCGCACTGCGGGAACCTGGCATGTGTGCTGTGTGTGCAGCTCATACTTGGTGGGCTGTGTAATGTGTGGACGTGTTGCCAAGGGCAGCGGAAATGTGGAGGTTTTCCAGTATAATCACAGGAATCCTCCCAACATCCTCCTCTGCCCTGGGCTGTCTCACCTTGGGAGTCGCTGGAGCCAACTGGGCCTGGAAGCCAGTTGTAACCCAGCCGCTCAATGTCCATTGCTGTGTTCCACTGGATTGTTGAGGATGGTGAGGTGTCTGGGGGTCATCAGTATTAAGTAGCTTCCTCTGGCCTGTGCTGGCTGTGCCTAGGGAGGCAGAGGCTGCCCTGAGTGCCCTGTGGGTTTTGTAGGACATCACAAGGGAAGAGGGCTGAGGTCAGGGAGTGAGCTGGCTTGGTTTCCTGCGTGGACTCACTCTTTGGCTTGTGGATGGGTTCTTCTCTGTGTTCTCACGTGGTTGCCCTCTGTGTCTATGTCCTAATCTCTCAGGATTAGGGACCCACTCTTAGGACCTCATCTTAATTACCTCTATAAAGACCCTGTCTTTAATGCGGTCACTCTCTAAAGAGCACTTCGGGCTTCAATGCATGAGTGTGGGGTGTGGGGCAAGAGGGGTTCAGCCCATATCAGCACTCAGGGCCGAGATCAGAGCTGTATCTTCCAGGGGCCCCAGCCAGTCCTGGCCCTGCTGGGGAGGCTGGTCCACCCCTGCTGGCCAGGGGGACACTGGCTGGGCCAGGGGTCTGAGGTGCCATGTAAGGGAGCGGCTGCAGTCTGAGTGGGGCCCATTCTGTATTCAGCTCAGTCCTGGGGAGAGGAAACTGGGGCTCTCAGGGAGGCCAGGGTGGTCCCCCTACTGCATAGCTGAGGGGCACTCAGTTGCCACGGTGACCTCCATCTGCACAGTCAAATACACAAAATACACACACAGCCCAGCCACTTCTCTGGGCTGGAGGGCTCCCCACCCCCACCCCTCCTCGTTCATACTGAGTGTTGAGTCCCTTGGTGACAAAAACATGGAAACGGTTGCCATGACAGCCATTCTTTGGAGCCCTCAGACTGGAGTGCAAAGTTCAGGATGCCCAGGAACAGCTAAAATGAAAATATGGGAAAATCCGCCCCTTCCGTCTGCCAGGAGGATGGTTTGACAGTGTTCAGTGTACCCTGGGCCTTGGAGTCCCTGCTGCACCTGTCACCATGAGCCAGTGTGGGTGCAGGAGGGGAGCAGGTGGTCCCCTGGGAGTGAAGGTGCCAGAGCGGCCCCCAGAGCCCTCCAGATAAGCCACAGGGCTGAGGAGGGCAGGGCACTTGCCTAGCATGTGCAAGCCCTGGGTTCCCTCCCCAGCACCACACAGTGTGGAGAGGGAAGACCCTGAAAGTGCCCGGGGGCAGTCTGGTTGTGCCAGGCCCAGCCCAGGGCCTTGAGGTAGGGGAGGTGTGATGGCTGCTGAAGCCACTGAGCCTGCCTGTGTCTGTTTCTTCAGGCTGCCTCCTGCTTCTCAGGAGGGTTGAGGTGCACACAGTGGCCAGAAACCCTCAGCCGGGTCCACAGCCTGTCCACTACTGTGCTCAGTGGGGTGAGGGATGCTGTCGGGGTCACTCAGGCAGCCCCTTCTGATCCAGGATGACAATGGCTGCTTTCTGTGAGTGGAGGGGAGTGCACTGAGGCCTTTTCCAAGTACCCCCAGGGTAGGGAAAGGTACCCCTCAAGTTCCCGCAGCTTCCTGGGTAGACCCCGTGAGGCTCTGGTGACCTCATTGAGGGTGGGTCCTACAGTCAGGGTTGTTCGGGGAACCAAGGTAACACACAGATTCAAGGCTCTGAGAACTTCTGCAGCAAGGAAACCTTTGACTTTGTTCAAATAGGTTTGCAAAGTACCTGGTTAAAGAACCTATCCCCTTTTTAAGCATTTCCTCCTGTTTTTAGAACATCCTCAGTGTCCTGCAGAAATACAGTAGTGCCTATTACTATGAACCAGGGTCCGCATGCTCCCAAGGCTTTGGGCCAGTGGCATCAGCACCTGGGAGTACATGACCAACGGGAGCTCTGGGCCACCGTAGTGTCACACTAAATCAGAAACCCTGGGGTGGACCCAGTGTGCTGCAGAAGCTTCCAGGGGCTTCTCATGAATTCAGTAGGCTCCAGTTTGAGACCTCCCTCCCCAGGGGGAGGTACTGGCAAGGAACTGGGAGGTATGGCCTGGGGAATCTGGTCCTCAGGGAGGCAGCCTGGGATGGCTCAGGCAGGCGGGGCAGGAGCCCTTGGGACTCTGGGCTGTTGGCGGTATAGGCATCAAGCAGAGTCCCTTCCTCTGCCTGTGAGGAGTGGCCACCACCGAGTTCTTAGCTGTCACCACCAACAGCCCAGTTACTCAACACCGAGTCTTATGGCGTCCACCAACCCACAGGCCTGCTCTTGTCCCAGTCTCAAAACTATCACAGGCCTCTGTACCCAGGTGCAAAGGCCAAGGAGCAAGGGAGGGTCCACCCGGCCCCAGGGGCAGGGAGCCCAGGCCTCGCTCCCAACCTGTGACCCACCTGCTGGCCTGTACTTTCTTGCAGCTGTCCAGATTCACATTTTGAAGGCAGACAAGGCAGGGGACTGGTGGAAGTTCACGGTCAACATCATCTCCGTGTACAAGCAGGGCACAAGCCGCATCCGCCGCGGTGACCAGAGCCTGTGGATTCGCTCCCGTGATATCGCCTGCAAGTGCCCCAAAATCAAGCCCCTCAAGAAGTACTTGCTGTTGGGCAACGCTGAGGACTCGCCCGACCAGAGCGGCATTGTGGCTGACAAGAGCAGTCTGGTGATCCAGTGGCGGGACACATGGGCACGGAGGCTGCGCAAATTCCAGCAGCGGGAGAAAAAGGGCAAGTGCAAGAAGGCCTAGCGTGGCGCGGTGTGGCGCCAAGGCCGGGTGAGCGCAAGCAGGCGGCCATGGTGGACTTAGCCCACGAGGGCTTTCCCAGGTGGGGGGAGGGTGGGGGTGGGGACCGCAGCCGGTGTGGGGCGGGGCCCTCGGCGGCCCCTCCCCTGCCCCACCCTGCACGCCCTTAGCCAAGCGGCCCTCCAACAGCAGGGTGCGCAGCAGGCTAGGTCCTGGAGAAATGAGGACAAGACGCAGCTACCTCACGGGGCTCCTTCCAGAGCAGAGATGCGCTTCCATAGGGCTAGGTGGGATCACCATGGAGGGGCTGGGGAGGGCTGCCCTGGTGCCAGGCAGCAGGCCCAGAATGGCACAGGCAGGCTGCAGACGCAGGTCGTTGATGGGTATGGAGAAGGGGACAAGAGGAGAACTGTGAATTTTTAGGCTCGCAGCCTGGGTAGGGGTGCTGGGCAAGCCTGACCAAATCACCACCCCAACCCAAGAGACAAGGCCCCTCCTTTTTCCCTCTTTGCTGTCTAGGAATTCCCACAGGACTCCTGGCTGTGACATCCTGGTCCCCATCTGAAGAGGCTGGGGTGGCACTGGGAGGAGGGAAGTACCCAGGCCTGCAGCCTTCTTCATGTGACCTCTGGTCTCCATGGCCACCTGCTGGGTTGGATCTCCAGGGTGGGGGTGGGTGGGGGTGGGGTAGGGTTCCTCTGTGAGCAGGCGAGGCTCCTGCTGGTGCCTGCCCGAGCTGGCTGGGGGCCAGTCCAGGACTCTGGCTAGTCAAGCAGCGGGCCCAAGGACACCCCTGAGAAGCCCAAGCCGGGTGGTCACGGCCTCACCCTGGAGCTGCCTGTGGGAGGAGGCACTGCAAAGGCAAAACCTCCCAGAGTGTTTCCTTTTTGGAAACTTGGAACTAGCCCCTTTTATGACATGTTTTGGGGAGGGGGAAGGGGCACTGGCTGGGTTTACAGCAGTGACACTGTTTGTGTAATTACATCAGTTCCCACAAGGCCCTCAGCAGTGTCAACAGCTGCAAAGGGCACGGACGAGCAGGGTACGCAGCAGCAGGGCTGGCTTTGGGGGAGGGGGCCTTCTGGAGTCAGGACGGGGCTTGCTGGCTCAGCCAGGTGCCCAGGTGCCCATGCCACAGGTGGACAGGGCCAGGAAAGGCCACACTCCTGGGAGCCATGGAAGCCTTGACCACTTCCTGTTGTTGCCCTCACTGTTGAAGTCCAAGGCAAGAGACAAGTGTATTGGGCTAAAAAAGCCTACTGCAGCCACCCTGGGGGCTGTTGTGGTCTCACCTGGGTAGCACCTCAAGCACTCTCTTCAGGCCATCCTCTTTGTAGACCGTCCATACTTCCCAGGATGCCCAACCCCTTCTCAAACCCACAGAGACTGTCTCCAAGCAAGCAGACCCCAGCCTTTGAGTCTGGTTGTCTTGTAGGGCCTATTTCTGTGCTCTGGAGCCTCTGGCCTCCCTGCCCTCCTGAGCTGTGCACTGTAGCGGGCCTCCCGCCCCATCCTCACACCCGGCACACAGAATGAGAGGCTTGGCTCTCTCTCAGGCAGGAAATTGGTTTCACTTTCCATGCCAGAGCTTGGCTGCTCCAAAGAGCCGGTATACCAAGAATGAAACTCTAGGCCTCTTGGTGACTGGGATTCCCTCTGCTTCCCTCACTTCTGCCCATGTGGCCATTTAACTGCCATTTAAGTAGCACCTGCTCTGTGCCAGGCACTTTACCTCCACAGTGCCATCCTGTCATAACCTTGTGGGACAGGGATGCTTACCTGTTTGCCACCAGGGAGGGAACTGGCATGCACTTGCCCAAGGTCGTGCTGCAGGCATGCAGCTCTGGGACTCGGAGCCCAGAACCCGCTCCGGCTCTGTCACCTGCCCTCAAGTCCCACAGCAGGCTGTGAGGGGTGCCATGAACTGCCACCCAGACAGGGCACTGGGTCCAGTCTAGAGACAGGAGTGTGGGAGGGGGCAGGGACAAGTGCGATGTCTTCGGAGCAGCCAGCCGGATGGGTGGAGCAGGGCGGGGCACAGCTTCATCTGTGGGCAGTGCGGGGAAGCCCCAGGTTCTACCCCAGCTGAGGGTAGACTTCAGCTCTTTAACCCTCATCAGAGGTGGTTTGGCTATTCTGGGTATGTGGCATAAGGCTGGAGGGAATCTAGGAGACTGGCAGAGATGCCTCTGGGGCAAGGGAAAGGGAACTGCCCTAGGCAGGGGCATCTGGCTCCCTGAAACCTAAAGCTGGAGGGCAAGGGCCTCTCACTAGGCCCTGTGCCTAGCATGATCTGCTAATGTCATTAGCTGCCAGAACATCTGTCCTGTCTCTACCACCTCACCCGGAAGGATGGTGACAGCCCTACGATACCCCACGCTGGGGGTGGGTCTTGCCCTGTGTGCAGTGAGAGCCTCTCGGTAGTGGAACCAGGGCCTGCCCAGCAATGAGATATCTTGCTGAAGACCAAACCAGCCTTCAACCCCACCTTCTGGCCCAGCCACCCCTTTCCTTGATGGCACAGGGGCATCTACCCAGTGCTCTGACCCTTGGGGGACTGTGGCAGGCTAGCCAGATAATCCAGGTTGGGGACAAGGTCACTCCTGGGATTACACAGCTCCTCACAGGCTGCCTCCCTTGTCCTGTACACCCAGCCGGAACTGGCCCATGGCCCTGCTTCCCACCTCTGACCTCCACAGTAAGGACCCAGCCTCAGAGAAGCGACCCCCTCTCCACCCTGCTCCCACCCCAGGGAGATGAAAATCAGAATTAAGGTGTCGCAGTTCCAGCTTGTACAGTTAGAAGGGATGTAAAATGGAACTAGATTTTGATTTTGAAGAGTGTATTAACCAGAACTATGATATGTAGGTTTCTGAGGATCAGATTTAGTCTTCTTTTGGCTTTTAAAAGATTCCCTAGGGCCTCTTGTCCCCCTTTATTTTACCAGCTGGGTTGGGTGGCCTGGTGCTCCTGAGAGCCGAGTGCCTGCTTACTGATGCACAGAAATTCAAAAGGCGTGAAGTGGAGGCGGGGAAAAGACAGGCTGGCCTGCCGGAAGCACCCATAGGCTGCGGCTCTGTGCACAGCTTCTGAATTGGCAAGCAGTGGGGAGGCAGTGAGCACAGGTTCCCTCAGATGGGAGAGGACACCTGTGTGGGGTCAAAACCCAGAAAGGCTGGGAGCTGCCCATGTCTTTAGGGGTCTTTTGGAACCACCCCAATAGTAACATGCAGGAAAGGGACATAGACTTGGTTGGAGTTGCCTCAGGTTGGAATGAGACAGAAATCAGAAGAGACCCTTAGGGACTGGGAAATAGTTCCTTTTGGGTCTTAATACTTGAAGGACTCCCTCCATCCCATGAGCCTAGAAACTGGGCAACTAGACTCACTAATGTGCTATGGTTCAGGACAGATATTCCTGCGGACCACAGCCTTGCCATACCCCAGGTACCAAAATTGTCCTTGTGGGGCCCTGCCCAAACCCAAGCCAGATCCCCACCTTGTGTCATTGGATAGCCCCTCTCACCCTCCCCCCACTCCCCATCTTCCCCCAGCCCCCTCTTGTGTTGCGGATTTCTGTTCACTCAGAATTGTAAATGTTTAGTTGTGACCATGACATATTGTTTGGGTCAGTGTTCCTTTCCAATGCATACTAATATATTATGGTTATTATATATGAATATATTTAATGACATGGAAAAAGTTGTGGATTTTTTTAAGGTTTTTTTCTGTTAGAGTTGTAATGGACCCAGATGGAACTTGTAATGTGGGCCCCACATGATAGAACTAAATTCAGATTATCATTAAATAAACTCTTGTATACTGTTCTGTCTCCAGTCTTTCTTGGTGGCCTGAGCCATGAGTGGTGGACATGTGGGGAAGTCAGGAGGGAAATTCCTCCAGCAACTTACGGAACACGGCCTCTTGCCTTAGCACAACTCCCCAGCAAACAGAGTCCTAACTACCCATAAAAGGGAGGAAAAGGGCAGCTTGACTGGGGGAGTCCCGGCACTTGCGGACCCAGGAATGCTAGTTTGAGGCCCTCATGTGGAACGGTTGCTGCTTCTGAGATAGATCCTTGCTATTCTCTGGAGCTCTAAGACAGTGAGGATCTTAGGGCACAGGGAAAAGGGGTTCCTTCCCACATGCCCCACATGCATTGGCAAGGAAAAAACAAACTTTACTTTTCACTGGTTGATTCTGAACCTGGAAATCCTTTTTTTTTTCTTTCTACATAACTTGTTTCTTAAAGCCACGTAGAGAATAACAAGGAAACACAACAGGGTTGGTGAAACCCAAGAGACCTTGCAAAAGGGCTTTCTTCCAAGCCATTGCTGAAGGCTTCATGCAGTGCGCAGACTGGGCTGCTGCCAGCACCATGCAGCCACCAGGAGCTGAGCTCACTGGGTTTCGGAGAGGCTATATTTAAATCTCCAAATGATTGTGATTTCTGTATTAAACAGTCTAGCCATTAGGAACACATTGTGTTGCCATGCAAAGTGGAGCTGATGGGCACCAGGAAATGATCATTTCTGCACCCAGCTGTTTGCAAGACCAGGCTCGGCAGCACGCCTGGTCTGGACTTTGAGTGCAGTGGATTCCACTAGCTGCCCTTCCCTGGAAGGCCCTGGAAGCCTTCCCTCATCATGGGGCAAGGTGGCTGGAGATTAGATGCTTCTCGGGATGACACTGGTGGCTCAGGCTCCTTGGGAACCTGGCTGTGAGAACAAGGAGCTGGGCACTGAGAGCACATCCAGGGGATGGGGGGAGGTGCGGGTCAATCTCAAGAGTGAGTTCCTGCTAAATGATGATGACTGGTGGTGGGTGGGTGGGAACAGGGCAGGTCTTGGTTGCTAAGGCCAAGGGAAAGCAAGCCTTTCTGCAGTCTCCAGGTGTGAGCAGGACTGTTGGCAGGACTTTGGGCTCACTGAGACTGGGGCTAGGAGGTTCATAATGCATATGGCAGTTTGATTCTCAGCTGTGGTCCAGTTCTTAAGGACTTTCATGATCTGGCTCTTCTGTCCATAAAGTTGTCTACACCTGCGAGTGCTATGTGTCCTTTGGGACCCTATCGTAGCTAGACCCTGTGCTAGCAGGTGCAGCCCCAGCCCCATAGCCTGCAGGAAACAGTGCTGACCAGAACCACATCAGAGTGGGAGCCAGCGCTCTCAGGGCCTCCCACTCTAGCTGAGGAGACAAGGCACTGAAGTCTGTCCAACTTGAGTTACATTAGAGATGAGCCAGGTCACTGCTAAGCACTAGCTCAAATAAAAATCTAGAATGGTAATGCAAAAGGAAGCTGAGTGAGCCTCATCTAGAATCCTAGGACCAGAGAGTACAAATCCCAGAGGGCTTGTCTGGCTGTCCAAGCAGCTTTCAGGGCAGCTCACACTTAGCAGGTCCTCTCCCAGTTGCTCTGTCTCCTGGGGACAGTGCCTAGCATGGGGATGCCCACTTGAATTGGACAAACCCCTCATTCTCAGATTTTGTTGAATAGGCAACTGTCTGTGCTCTCATTTTTAAGACTAAATAAAGACAGAAGAAATGTGCCAAGAAAAATGGGGAGTGAAAGGAAGAACAGAGCCAGTGAGGAATACAGTACAGCATAGATCAATTCACTGCCTTAGCTCGCTAGAGCCTTAGCAGGACGGCAAGTCATTTCTGGAAAAAGGTCTGTGAAATTGTACAAAACAAGTCTCGGGAACCCCACTTAACTTCAGCAGGGTTCAGCTAGAAAATAAGATTAGATAAGAGATGACCTTTAGCCTGCAAAAGCTGCCAGTGTTATCACTGAACTGAAGGAGCAAGAAACAGGATGCTGAGGCAGTGAAGGCACTGTTTTCTAACTGGGAGGAAAACAGCAACACAGCCAGTTGTTGCCAATTCTGACAAGTTGGAAGAGCTACACAGTTCTGGAAGCAGAGGGGCACTAAGGAATTCTGCAGCAGCCTCGGGGAAGGAAAAGTTCCAGGGATTTGAGCTCAGGAAGAAAGCACAATGCTCACTAGGCTAGCAGGCTAGAGGTAGCAGAGAAAAGAAGCGCAAGGATTTTCCCTGTCAAAGCCACAAAAGCCTAGGTGGAAGCTGTGTCCAGGCAGGGCCTGTGGGCTTTGAAAGGAGCCGACTGTCCTGGGCTAATGACAGCTAAGGTTGAGTGCAGTTATTAATAATCATGAAGTTTAAATGGAAGAAAAGTACCAGTCATACTCGGGTATCTGGATTTCTTTATATGGTATCCAGACTTAAAATGCTTACAATTAATAATCTGATAAGTTAAACAATTCTTATGCTGTTATTTTAATACAGTTCATTTTCACTGAAAAAGCACCAGAGGTGATGGGTGCTGTGCCCCTATCCTGCTGCTCTACTTTCTGTCAGAGTCACGGTAAGACACAACCAGTCAGTTCCAGAGCATGGCTGTAGGTTACCCGGGACTGTGGTGCGGATACATCTGAGGTGGAATCCAGGCCTTGCAAAGCATGCTAAAAACGCTACTTTTCCATGAGCCATGTTACCCTAGGGTGGGTCGAGCATTAGGTCTCCTCATGTGGCACATGCTTCTCCTTGGATATGCTTTACCACTCACAGCGTGACAGGGATGGCAGGTGTCTCATCTGAGAAACCCACCCCTTAAGGAAGACAGAGGGTGACTGGGGCTTTCCTACTGGCATGTCCCCAGCCTCTGCAGCCTACACTGCCCACAGCCTGGATGGCACTCCTGGGCAGCTTTCCTTCCACCCTGCCCTGACCATGGGCCCAGAGAAGTGAAGTAACTTGCCCAGGGTCACACAGCTAGCAATGTTGGGGCTGGCCTAGAGCCCATTGAGCCCCGAAGAATAGAAGCTGCTGTGTGCAGACATCAGCTCAGTGTTTTGCTTGAAAGGGCCTTTCAGTGTGACTGGGCCAGGATGCCATGGCTCGGGTTCAAAGACGCCCCACGAGTTGCTGGGGCTCCGTGCTGAGCAAGTCAAGAGGAGGTGAGAAAGTCAAACAGGCTGTCAGTGCCACCTCCTCTGAGCCCCCAAGTGAGGCGCTCCAAGGAGATGCTGTTTGTACAGATTTGGGGTTTCACACAAGACTGGAGATGCAGCTCTGGGGATTTTTGGTCTTTCATTGGGTGATCCGTTAGCAACCACCCCACCCGGACACGAAATGTATCCTGGTAAGTTTTGTCCTAAAGCCCTGGTGCCAGGCTGGCTTTTCTCCTTCAGGAACTTACCCACCCATGACACGCTGCTTCCCCTCGCCTTCCCTCTGTAGTCTGGCTCCCTGACAGCAGCGCTGTGCCCTGCGGCTGCCCTGCCCCCATCTGCTCGGCCTCTTGCCACCTCCCCACTGGCCATGGCCCCAGTCCTCCTGCTAAGTCTGCTCCAAGGGCCTTGGCATTGTCAGAAGGCCAGTGGGCACCGGGGTCCAGACAGACAGAGAGCTCTTCTTCCTGGCAGGCTCACTCCCGTCCTTGCCAGGTAGGATCTCAAACTCTGAGCTCTGAGGCTGTGCAGCCCACTGGACTCAGACTCAGGTTAGAGGAAGAATCCTCTTTCCAGTGAGCCAAGAGGCAGGTCCTGTGCTTTCACGTGCAACTCACAGAAGCTGTACAAGGTAGGAAGGGTTCTTTTTTCTTTCATTTTCTAGATGAGGCCCAAGGTGACAGTAGGTGGTCCTTGGGGCTATCCCTGCAGTTTCAGGCACTCTGGGACTTCCTCATCTCTTGTGCTGGAGTGAGGCTCGGTTATTAGTTCCAGGCACTGAGTTGGAAGCAGAGGTGGTGGGTTTGCTTTTGGGCTGAACATGCCACTGCTGGCCTCGAGAATTTCCTTTTCTTCTGCCATACAGACCTCAATAACTTTCCCACTGACCTGGTTCTAGAATAAGGAGATGTGTCTGGGCTGAGCAGGGATCTGGATTCTGAGACCCCAGATCTCCCACACATCTGGAGTTCTAGGAAACAACATTACACCAGGCCACACCATGGCTCTCTTCCTGGTAGCTGTCCCTGTACTGAGGGGAGTTCTCAGGTCATATTCATGTGAGGAAATCCACAGGAGATTCTCCCCACCTCAAGTCTCCTACCACAAGCCCATTTTCTCCTTAGTGTAACTGTGTACCATGGCACCTACTCTGTCATTTCCCTCCTTTTGACCTGGAGGGCAAAGCAAGTCAGTTGTCAGTTGTGCTTCCTGTACAGAAAGAAGGTATGCTGCTGGGCCTTCTGTGCCCTTCTAACTCGTAAGTCACTCCATCCCCTGCAGGCCAACCCTTTGGACTTGCCTTTGAGACAGGTACCACCGGCAAACCTATCTGCACATATGAAAGGTTGTCAGAGCCAGTGGAAGGGTGAAATAAAGGCAATGTCCTAGCTGGTTGTGGTGACAAATTCCTATAATCTTGGCTGCTCAGAAGTCAGAGGCGGGGCCCAGCGGGATGGCTCAGTGGCCTAAAGCGCCTACTTGGGAAAGCTTGGGCGGCTTCAGGGACCACGGTTCGATCCCCGGCACCACATGCTACACCATTCCTGCCCTTGGGGTGGGCTGAGCCGGCCACAAAAATGAGTGAATAAACAAAGGTTCTGAAACAAGAAAAAAAAAAAAAAAAAAAGAAGTCAGAGGCAAGAGGATCACAAGTATGAGGCCAGGCTGGGCAACTTAGTGAGATTCTGAAATAAATAAATGGATGGATGGATAGATGGATGGATGGATGGATGGATGGATGGACAAATGGATGGAAGACCAAATACATGCATGCATGCATGCATGCATGCTTGCTGCAGATGGACCTCAGTAGTAAAGCGCCTGCCTGCCTGCCTGACGAAGTCCCAGATGCAATCCCCAGTACTAAAAAGGAACCAATGAATGATGTTCTCCTCCCCTCGTAACCATACCTTATCTCTAAGCAGACCCCTCCCACACTGCTCCCTACCTGACCCCACTAGGCTCTGGCCACTTAGATGTTCTCAGTTTTCTATCACAGAGAAACCGAACAAGAATGTATCTGAGGGATAAAGGTGGCTGGGTCCCAAATGCAGTCCAGAAATATTTCTGAGCAGTAGCAGCCAGCACCCTATGGGCATGCAGAGCTCTGTGGGGTGTCCTGGCAGGGTGCACGGTGGGATGGCAGTTAGAATCTCAGATGCAGATCTACTCAGCCTTCTCGGCATGGCCTCACCTACTCCACTATCAGAGGGACACACTGGACATACAACAGTCACCCACTTTTCCACAGGGGAACCCCAAGGAGACCAGACCTCAAGGGTACAACTGTCCTCGGGTGCCCAGCACACTGGGGTGGCTGTAATCTCTGGGCAGCGTGGGGGGCCATGACTTGCAGAGCCTCTGGCTAGCACCAAAAGGACCAAGGTGGAGAACAGAAGGGCCCCTCTGGGCCAGTGTTCTGGGCCTGAACCTCCAGTGAAGCAGTGCACATCAAGAGTTCAGAGCTTGGGGAGAGTTTATTGAAAGCAGGTTTTGTATACTAAAAAGATGCTGGGCTTTTATCCGCACTGGTAGGTGTCACAGCAGGTGGTCCCTTTAATGCTATTAGTTGGTTGGCCAGACTGCAACAACCACAATAGCCACGAGCAGCAATAAAATCACCATTATCATCCCTGAAAAACAGAAGCAGAACAGGCCTTTCAGTGATCAGAATGGCAACACACGTTCTATTAAGTACCTGCCAAGAGGGAAGCAGACACCAGCTCTGGCTTTGCAGACTGGCAGGTGGTGGACGCAGTGGCTCCAGGGAACCCCAGAAACAGCCCTGCTGCTAGAGAGCTGTCACTACTTAGGACTGAGATACTGGTGGGGTGGGTGAGCAGGAGGGTGCACAGAAGCTCCAGTTCCAGCCATGTGGATAGAGGCAGAGATCCTTGCTACAAGGTAAGTGTCTACTTTGGACATGGGCCCAATTTAACATAGTCCTTTGCCCACTGAGCCCACTCTCTTCTGTGTTCATGAACCCAGTGTTTAAGACGTGTGCTTACTACACGCTAGGAAAAGCAGGAGACCAGTGTACCCTAACACAGATGGGGCGCATCCTCCACCAAGTAAGCATCCAAGCTGGCCTGTAATCTTGGTGTCTGGGGGAGCTGGGGTAGAAGGATTGTGAGTTTGAGCCTAGCCTGGGCAACTTAGTGGGACCTTATGTCAAAAATAATCAAAACAAAAGGCAGGGGGATGCAGCTCAGTGTAAAGGCCCTGGGTTTAATCCTTAGTACCACACACAAACAAGTATAGTGTCTCAGTTACTATTATTTTTTGTATTGCTGGGACAAAATACCAACACCCAAATTGAAGGAAGGAAGGCTTATTTAGCTCAGTTAGTACAGGTTTTAGTTTATGTTCTGCTGCCTCTAAGGCAGCAGATGTCAGCAGTTTATGCAGCAGAAAACAATGAAGAGTGCAAGAGGAGCAGTAGCAGTGGAGTCTATCAAGCCTCTCTCTTCCTGCTACACCGACTGTGAAGACCTGCACTCCTCTAAGGAAGTGGTGGCAGCTGGTGTGAAGATCTGAGCTCTTCCAAAGTGGTGTGGCTGAGACAACCAAGCTCCTCCAAGAAGTGGCCCAGAGAAGTCTTTTTAATTACTTTATATGTCCTATAAGTGCTAAATCATTCTAGGGCGGGGCAGGCCCTCCCCTATGTGTGGAGTCGCTGAGCCAACTAGCCAGGCTTCTGACCCCTCAAGTTCATGCACTGTATCAACAGCCACAGTAAGTATCTGCAAACAACTGCCCTGGCCACCAAGGCCCAGAGCGGGAAAGTGAGCAGATGAAGAAAGGGATATGAAGAGTACTGGGGTGACCAAGCCGGGATCACATGGAGCTTGTGGAAAACTGAAGAGCTGAGGTGGTCAGGGTCCCAAGGGCCCAACTATTCTGGCCCAGGATGCCACGGGTCTTAGGCCGGTCACCAGCATGAGCCAACCTCTGGCCACCTCTGGTAATTTACATTGGAATTATTAAAATTTTAAGAAAAGGAAATTCAGTTTTTCAGTTGCCCTAATAACATTTCAGTTGTTCAACTGTTGTGAACAGCCACTGGCTGGTACTTTGCGTGTGTGTGTGTGTGTGTGTGTGTGTATTTATGTTTATATATATTTCCCCAAGACTACAAGTTTTGATACAACAAGTTTTTTTTTGTTTTCAATGTTTTTGGTTTTTTTGAGACAGGGTCTTGTTATGCAGTTCAGGTTGGCCTTGAGCTCACTTTTGTAGCCCAGGCTGATCTCGAACTCACACCAATCCTCCTGCCTCAGCCTCCCAAGTGCTGGGATTATAGGCATGTGCCACCACGCCCAGCAATACTACAAGTTTTGATATGCTATGATTTCATTGCCATTTCTCAATTCTAAGTATTTTAAAATGCTTGGCAATACTTTCTTTCTTGGCCCAATGTACAGGTTGATATACTGTGTCAACTGGAGGAGTTGAGAAGTTTAATTAAGTAATTCAGCAGAGAGCCAGGGGCCCTATTTTGTAAACATCATCACCTGAGCAAGAGGAGGGTATGGACATTGTGTGAGTAGTACATCCCCATCCCAGGGTAACCTGCTTAAAGTACAAGGAGGCAAGAGAGGATGGCTAGAAGATGAAGCTGCTACCCTTCCCTTTGCTCTTCATTGTTTTCTGCTGCCATGAACTGCTGCCATCTGCCTGGGAGCCAGATGAGTATGGACTGAGACCTCCACAAACTGTGAGGCAAATAAACCTTTCCTTCCTTAATTTTGGTTGTGGGGTATTTTGTGCCAGCAAGAAGAGAAGAGTAACTAAGACACCCAATCATTACCTAGAAGTACATTTTAAAATTCCCAACTATAGTAAAACATGCTTATCAAAATAGACATATTTTAAAATGAGAAAGCTGGGCATGTTGGCATATGCCTGTAATCCCAACACTTGGAAAGCTGGGGGACCCTCAGATCTGACAAAGTAAGAAATAAAAAACCACAAATAATATTATGGGTGAAAACTGAAAAAAGTCAAAAATAATAATTGCAGATGGAAGAAATTAGAAAATACTGTGAACTTTATAGTAATAAATTTTAAAAGTTGATTTTTTTTTTTTCATAAATAAAAGAAAACAACCAATTCGAGCCAGAGCCTAGGCCCAGCATGTGAATGGACCTTCCTCCATGAGACAGGCCTGGTGTGGAACCTTGTGGCAAACTCCTCATAGAGGCTGGAGGCAAGACGCATCCAGCTGATCCAGGAGCAGAACATCTTGCCAAAGTGGCACAGCAGGTTCACATCCAAGGGTAGCAGCAGGAAGAAGTAAAGCACAGCAGCCAGACCCAAGCCACACCCACTTGGATGAGTATGAACTTGGAAGATTCAGACCTGGAGGTAAGATAACAACTCTTAGCTTACCCAGAACAAATGCAGGAGGCAACAGCATAGAAGAAATTAGAAATCACACACGTGAAATCTCTGAAATAATAACATCTGAAGTAAAGAAACAACTGCGGAAAGTACAGAGGGAATCAAATCAGAAATAATCTCTGAGATTAAAAAAAAGAAAGAAGTACTAAGTGCTTCTAAAGAAGTCACTGATAAAAAAGTGAAGGAGAATAGAAAAATGGTAGAATCCCTGAACAAGCAATATAGGAAAGAAATAGGATGCATGAAGCAGATTCAAAGTGCTATACAGGAAATTAAAACCTCAATCACAAGCTGAGAAAACCACTATAATGAAAGTGAAAATACACTTTCAGACCTTAAAGACACTGTTGCAGCCAGTGAAAAGATAAGAAAAAAGATCTCTTAAAAACAACTAGGATACAGGAAAAAAATAATTCAACATCTGCAAGATGATGCAAAGATGAACAATATAAGACTAACAGGAATCAATGAGAAAGAATGAGTTAATACAAATGCTATAAAAAGAATATGTAGCTGGGCGTGGTGGCGCACGCCTGTAATCCCAGCACTCGGGAGGCTGAGGCAGGAGGATTGGTGTGAGTTCAAGACCAGCCTGGGCTACAAAAGTGAGTTCAAGGCCAGCCTCAACTGCATAGCAAGACCCTGTCTCAAAAAGACAAAAAAAAAAAAAAAAAAAAAAAAAAAAAAAAAAAAAAAAAAAAAAAAAAAAAAAAAAAAAAAAAAAAAAAAAAAAAAAAAAAAAAAAAAAAAGAATATGTAAAGAAGTAATACCAAAAAATTTCCCAAGTATGGGGAAATAATCTGACTTTCAGTAACCAAAGCATATAGAACTCCAAATAATATCAACCCAATTAAAACCATAATTAGACATATAATAGTCAAGATCCCAGAAATTCAGCACAGGAGTAGTATACTAAAAGCTGCTGGAGGGGGCTGGGCCTGGTGGTACACATCTGTAATGCCAGCACTTGGCACTTGGGAGGCTGAGGCAGGAGGATCAATATGAGTTTGAGACTAGCCTGGGCTACAAGAGTGAGCTCCAGGCCAGCCTGAACTGTACAGCAAGACCCTGTTTCAAAAAAAAAAAAAAAAAAAGCTGCTAGAGAAAAGAAACATTACATTTAAAGGAAAACCCATCAGAATAGCAACTGATTTCTCCAAACAAACCATCAAGTCAAGTCAAGAAGAGCATGGAGCAAAGTACTACAAGTCTTAAAAGAAAGCCAATTCCAACCCAGACTGGTATACTCTGCAAAATCTCCTTCAAATATAAAGGAGAAGTGAAATACTTCCATGACAAAGAATGACTAAATGACTAAAGAATTTCAGGATGACAAAGCCAACTGTACACAGACTACTAAAAGATATTCTAGAGAGGGATCAAAATGGCCACAACTCCATGAAGGAGAATGGAAAGAACCCACCAAGTAGGGCAAACAAACACAGAAGAAAAAGAGATATACAACAGCAGTCTTTCAATTCTTCTTTTGTATATAGCAACAAAATATTTCTATCAGCATATTCTACAAATGGACTTTTCCCTCACCTTATGAATCATGATTCTGTCCAGGTCTACAGACATGGACACTATCCATGTCCATGACATACTAGAACTCCACAATATCCTATCCCTAAACTGTTGATCTGTTGGTCATGTATTTGCCATTCCAGTAGTTGTTATGTTTTATTCTTAGTAATTCTTTACTATCATGCAAACTTTTTCTTAGTTGATACTTCTGTATATATTAACCAATTCAAATACTATTTGAATACTCTGAATTGATCAGATTGGTACATATGACATACAACATTCTGGCCTCTTAGTTGGTCTCATGATTTAATTTTAATTTTAGAATATCGTTTTGAAATATCTAATTTAATTTTTAGATAATTAATATTTAATTAATTTTCTGCATATTGTTTAATCTTATTTTTGTTTTAAGATTTACAGTGTACCTTTGACTTACAATCTACTTATAAGACATGGTATATTTTCTTTTAGTATTAGAAACTTTAAAAAGTATATTTTTTAAAGTTTTTTTAATTTTTTATTTTATTTTATTTATTTTTTTCTTGTTTCAGAACTTTTGTTTGTTTGTTTATTTATTTTTATGGCTGGCTCAGCCTGCCCTGAGGGCAGGGCTGGTGCAGCATGTGGTGCCGGGGATCGAACCACAGTCCTTGCAGCCGCCTGCAGACGCTTTAGACCACTGAGCCATCCTGCCAGGCCCTAAAAAGTATATTCACATTTTCTATTGACTTTACATTACTTCTTCCTTGTCTTTTAAACACACACACACACACACACACACACACACACACACACACACACACACACACGAATATATATGAAAAAAAAATATAACCTGACATAAGATTGATACTGTTTTGTAGAAATCTTTAATGACCTTTTAAATGGGTTCATCTAATATAATTACATTTTACTTAGTCCTGCATAACTACCATTTTGAGAGCTTTTTATTCTTTATTCAGGCCCATATGGCAACTTCCCTTGCCTTCTAGATTATGGCCTTTGTTATTTTCTATATGCTATGTCTGGAAGTATTAGAATATTTTGAGTTTGCATATCTGGAAAATATTTTACTTTTAGTTTTCAAAGGTATATTTGCTAAGTATAAAATTCAATGAGGATAGACCATTTTTTTCTTTCCTTTCAATACTATGAATTAGTTACTCTAGTTTTTTACCCACTTGCTGTTTTTAAAATTTTATTATTGTTGTTATTATTTACAATAGTTAACATAATGTCTTAATCATAGTTAAGAGTAAAAGATGCAAACATGATCTCTTGTCTAAACATCAGATCTTTTCACTGCACAAAGAAAAAGTAGCTGTATATTTAGTCCAATAGTCCATGACAGTAGTGGATTATCAGCTCGTCTAGCATTTTTGGAGACTGTTGATGTGAGCCTTTTACAATTCAGCATACTAATATGGCTTTCCTTCTTATACCTCATGGTTAGACTTTTCTGCTGGATGGTTAATACCAAGATAAAGCAAGACCTATATCACAAAAAATATGTAACTTTTGTATGTGACAAAGTCAGTCAGGTCCCCTCAGGGTTTACCCTGGCACCATGTACTGTGATTTGCAAAACTTCAGTTAGTGTTAGCCATATGGATGAATCATGGCCAATGCTTGACCATTTTGCTCTCCGTGGAAGCCTGAGAGAATATTTTCTCTCTAGGTGACTCTCCTTAGGCACACTGTACATCATCGATCACTTTCCTCTGTGGTTCTATAATCTCCTTGAACAGGAAATTTGGGACTCCACTGAGTTATATGCTGTTACACTACTGGTTCTTTTATGTCCTGTTTTCTCACTGACTTTGAGGGGCTAGAGCCAAAATATTGGCTATACTTGTATGCCTTCTTTTTCTCTAATTGTTTGGACTGCAAATTTAAGTTGTTAACCATCCAGAAGAGAGGCTTAATAATATTATCCCCTATAATTGAGGCACTTGAGCTTAACACATCACTATCTTTCTGAATATCAAACACCTTAGACATAACATGAAACAAGTGTTTTCTATCACTTATTCATATTCTAAACTTTAAAATCCCTATAGAGTGTTAAAAAAAAAAGAACAGATACACACTGTTACACAGATATTTTCAAATGACCATTTACAAAACTGTAGTGTCATACTTCCATGGACTTTTTTCCTTGTCTCATATTCTATTTTCTTTCTATCTCTCTCTCTCTCTTTCTCTTTTTCTTTTCATTTTTAAGCAAATATTTACTTGAGAGAGAACATAGCAATAATCAATATGACATTAGAAGCAGTGCATAATTGGAAGATGATAATGATAGGCATTCCAAGCATGGTTTTAGTATTACACATTGCTATCCTCAGTGTATTTACTTAGTTCACAGTTATCAGTATATATATTTAGTCAGGGTATAAATTCTACCAATTATGTGCTAGTTTCAAAAACCTGTTGGAGAACTTTAGTATCATTTTCTTAGCTATCTTTTGTGTATAAGTGCATGGTTTTGTCCCTGTCATGTTTCCTAATTTTTCTGCTAGCTCTCTCTTCATTGTTTAATCCTTAAATTCTTGCTTTACATTTAACTATGCTATAACTTTCCATTTGTATTTCTTCTTTTGAGTTCTTATGTTAGGGAGACTACACGATACTCACACATGTAGGTCTGGTTTATTTCACTTATGAATATGTGTTCAACATACGTCCACTTATATATGGAAGCTTTGAGCTTGTCATTCCTTATAGCACAATAATATTCCGTTGTATAAAAACAACACAACTTTTTCAACCGTTCTTCAGATGATGGGCATTTTGGCTGTTTCCAAGATTTAGCTATCACAAATTGTGCTGCTATAAGCATAGGTGCACAAATATCACTATGGTATGATGTTTTTGGTTATTCTGGGAAAATACTCAGTAGGGGGATAGCTGGATTGAATGGGATTTTCAGTCCTAGTTTTTAAGAGTATCCACACTGATTTCCATAATGGTTGCACCAGTCTGCATTTCCACTAGCAATGGAGAAATGCTCTTTTTTTCCCCACAGCCTCTCCAACATTTGTTGTTGGTTGATTTCTTTATGGTAGCCATTCTTACTATGGTGAGATGGTATCTAAGTGTTGTTTTAATTTGCATCTCATGGATGGTGAGAGATGTGGAGCATTTCTTTATGTATTTATAAGCTTCTAGTATTTCTTCCTCTGAGAAGTATGTGTTCATGTCAGATGCCCATTTGTGGATTGGGTCTTTAAGTTTTGGGGCCCTAATGCTTTTCAGTTTTTTATAAATTCTAGATAGAAGACCTTTGTCTCAGTACTTGTTAAGATTTTTTTTTTTCAAAATTTGTGGGTTCTCTTCACTTTGCTGATAATTTCTTTTTACATGCAAAAGCTTCTCAGTAAGAGGAGGTCCCAGTTGTTAATTCATTCAAGTATTACACATGCAGTTTGAATTTTGTCCATGAATTGTTTACCTACCCCAATGTCTTGAAGATTTCCTCCTACTTTCTCTTGCAGGAGATTTAGTGTTTCTGTTTTAATATTTAGATCTTTAATCCATTTTAACTTTAGTTTAGTACATGGTGATAGACCAGGCTCAAGTTTTAGCTTCCAGCATAAAGAGGCCCTGTTTTTCCAGCACCATTTGTTAAAGAGGCTGTCTTTCTTCCAGTACACGTTTGGCCCCTTTGTTCAAGATAAGGTGGCGAAGTGTATTTGTAGTTGTGTCTGAATCTTCTAATCTATTCCACTGATCCTCAGGTCTATTTTTTTTTTTTGGGGGGGGCCAATACTATGCTGATTTTATCACGGTAGCTTTGTAGTATAGTTTTAAGTCAGGAATTGTAATGTCTCCTGGCTTGTCTTTGTTATCCAGGATTGCCTTTGCAATTCTAGGTCTTTTTTTTTGTTCCAAATAAATTTTAGGAATGATTTCTCTAGGTGTGTGAATTATGTTGGTGGTATTTTGATTGGGATTGCATTAAATCTATATAACAATTTTGTGCTGCTATAAATGTTGGTTCTTCCTATCGAGGAACAGGGAACATCTTTCCATCTTCTGAAATCCTCCATGATGTCTTTTTTCAGAGTAGCATAGTTTTCATTGAATAGATCATTTACTTCTTTAGATTAATTCCTAAGTATTTCACTTTCCATGGTGCTATTATAAAGGGTACTATTTCTCTAATTTCCTTCTCAGTGTGTTGGTTATTTGTGTAGAGGAATGCTATTGATTTTTGGGATACTGACTTTGTGCCCTGCTATGCTACTGAATTTGTACATTAATTCAAGTAGCTTCTTGATAGAGTGTTTTGTGTCTTCCAAGTAGTGTATCATGTCATCTGCGAATAATAGTTTACCTTCTTCTTTACCTATTCTTATTCCTTTTATTTCTCTCTCTTGGCTAATGGCTCTAGCTAATGATTCCAGAACTATATTGAATAGGAGTGCTGATAGAGGACATCCTTGTCTTGTACCATATCCGAGAGTAAAACCATTCAGTTTTTCCCTGTTTAGAATTATGTTAGCCACTGGATTGCCATAGACGGTTTTTATTACATTGAGGTAGAGGCCATCGATTCCAATTTGCTGTAGGACTTTGAACATGAATGAGTGTTGGACTTTGTCAAAAACCTTTTCTGCATTAACTGAGATAATCATGTGGTTTTTGGAATTAGCTCTATTGATATAGTGTATTACATTTATAGATTTGTGTATGTTGAACCATCCTTGCATCCCTGGGATGCATCCTACCATTGTCATGGTGTATATAATCTTCTTAATGATTTGCTGTATTCTATTTGCAAGGATTTTATTGAGGATTTTTGCATCTATGTTCATGAGAGAGATTGGCCTGTAGTTCTCTTTTTTAGTTGTATTCTTTTTCTGGTTTGGGTATCAGTATAATACTTGATAATAGGAATGATTTTGGGAGAATTGTTTTCTTTTTAATTTCATTGAAGAGTTTGAGGAACATTAGGATTATATCTTCTGTAAATCTCTTTTAGAATTCAGCGGTGAATCCATCAGGACCTGGACTTTTCTTTATCGGTAAGTTTTTTTTTAAAATTACATTTTGTATTTCATCAGCTGTTATTGGGTTGTTGAGAATTCTTATATCTTCTTGATTAAGTTTTGGTAATTTGTACCTTTCTAGGAAACTGTCCATTTCAGCTGTGTCTTCAGTTCTGCAAGAGTAAAGATTGTCAAAGTAGCTATGAATGATCTTCTGAATCTCCACTGGGTCTGTGGTAATTTCACCATTTTCATTCCTTATTGCTTGAATTTGAGTTTTATCTTTCCTTTTTCTGATAAGGTTAGCTAGGGGCTTATCAATTTTATTTAATATTTCAAAGAACCAGCTTTTTAATTCATTAATTCTTTGTATAGTTTTCTTCATCTCAATTGAATTAATTTCTGCTCTAATCTTTATAATTTCCTCCTGTCTTTGGGCTTTTTTTTTTTTTTTTTTTTTTTTTTTTTTTTTTTTTTTTTTTTTTTTTTTTTTTTTTTTTTTTTTTTTTTTTTTTTTTTTTTTTTTTTTTTTTTTTTTTTTTTTTTTTTTTTTTTTTTTTTTTTTTTTTTTTTTTTTTTTTTTTTTTTTTTTTTTTTTTTTTTTTTTTTTTTTTTTTTGCTGTCAATAAGAAATTTACTTGTTTTAAAAAAATCCAAATGCTGGCATTTCCCAGAAAAATTTAACAGATTTTTATTTATAATTGTTATAAAGTTGAAGTGCTGAAACTTGTTCATTGAAACATTTTTGACTTGCATTAATGCTTTACATTCCGCATGAAGATAAAAATTCACACAAATGAAAATGGAAAAACTGCCAATACCTGATTTCTGTCCCCTCATGGGGAAAAAACAAATACCAAAAAACCTAACATTAAAAACTACCAGTAACAGGAAGAAGAGAAAAAAAAAATTTTTGAGAATGAAATGTTTCCTACCATAGTGGACTCTTAAACACGTTCTCCACGTATGCGGCATGCTAGCTGGATATCTTTTGGCATAATTGTTACACGTTTGGCGTAGATGGCACACAAGTTGGTATCTTTAAACAGGCCAACCAGATAGGCCTCGCTTGCCTCCTGCAAAGCACCCATAGCTGCAGCATGCTAGCTGGATATCTTTTGGCATAATTGTTACACGTTTGGCGTAGATGGCACACAAGTTGGTATCTTTAAACAGGCCAACCAGATAGGCCTCGCTTGCCTCCTGCAAAGCACCCATAGCTGCACTCTGGAAGCGCAGATCTGTTTTGAAGTCCTGAGCAATTTCTCGAACCAGACGCTGGAAAGGAAGTTTGCAAATCAGAAGTTCAGTGGACTTCTGATAACGTCTAATTTCATGGAGTGCAACAGTCCCAGGCCTGTAACGATGAGGTTTCTTCACCCCTCCAGTAAAGGGAACACTCTTACAAGCAGCTTTTGTAGCCAGTTGTTTCCTGGGTGCCTTACCACCGGTGGATTTACGGGCAGTCTGCTTAGTACGAGCCATGGTACAGGGACCTCCTTACCCGCTTCTCCTTTGGCTGGAGCTCAGTGAGCAAGAGGCAGCGCTGGTGTTAGAGAGCGACGGCAGCTCGGTGGCGGCTGTGAACACAATTTCATCTTTGGGCTTTGGGTTTGGTTTGCTCTTCCTTTTCTACATGATCGAAGTGCAACATTAGAGTATTTATCTATTCCTGCTCAGTTTTCTTAATGTATGAGTTCAAATCTATAAATTTCCCTCTAAGAACTGTTTTCATTGCATCTCATAAATTCCAATAAGTTGGTTTGAATTTCCATTAAATTGCAGATGTTGTTTAATTTCATCTGTAACCCATTGGCTGCTGAGGAGGGTACTATTTAATTTCTATGTATTTATGAGGTTTTTGTGGTTTCTTTTGTCATTTATTTCCAGTTTCATTGCACTGTGGTCAGATAATATGCATGGGATAATTGCTGTTTTCTTGCATATACGTAAGCATCACCTATGGACTAGTATGTGGTCTATTTTAGAATATGTCCCATGAGCAGCTAAAAAAAAAATTGTATTCAGAAGTGGTTGGGTGGAACACTGTATATGTCCACTAAGTCCATTTGTTCCAAGTACTAGTTCAGTTCTTTTATTTTTTTGCTAACTTTTTGTCTGCTTGACCTATCTTTTTCAGAAAAGGGGTGTTAGGGTCGTAATTGAGATGTATTGATTTTTGCTGGCCATGTTATTTACCTGCTCTTGGTGACCCCTTTATCCCCTGTGTTTAATTGTTTGCCCTGTTGGGTGGGTTCTTTCTATTCTCAGTTGTGAAGTTTGGGTCATTTTGGTCCCTCTGTAGAATATCTTTTAATAGGCTTTGTTGTCATGAAATTCTGTAGTTGTTCTTTGTCATGGAAGCATTTTACTTCTCTATCAAACTTGAAAGAGAGTTTGGCAGGGTATAGAAGTCTGGGCTGGAATTTGTTTTCATAAAGGTCTTGAAACACTCTGCTCCATGTTCTTCTTGATTTCATGGTTTGTGAAGAGAAATCTGCCATTATTTTGATGGGTTTTCTTTAAATATGATGTTTCTTTTTATAGCATTTAGTATGTTACTCTTGTGTTGGATTTCTGGGATCTTGACTGTTATATATCTGGTTGTGTTTTTAATTGGGTTGATGTTATTTGGAGTTCTATATGCTTCAGTCTTCTGAGTGCCAAATTGTTTCCCCATATTTGGGAAGTTTTCTACTATTACTTCTGTTCATATGCTTTTTATATCATCTGTATTAACTCCTTTTTTCTCATTGATGCTTATTACTCTCATATTGTTTATCTTTGAATCATCTTGTAGATGTTGAGTTACTTTTTCCTGCATCCTAGTTGTTTTTTAAAAATCCATTCTTACCTTTTCACTAGCCATAACAGTTTGTTCGAGATCTGAAACTCTAACTTCACTTTCATTCAGATGGCTTTTCCAGCTGGTCATTGAGGTTTTAAGTTCCTATGTATCTCTTTGAGTCTGCTTTGTGCAATCTATTTCTTTCCTATATTGCTCATTTAAGGAGTTCATTGTTTTTCTAATCTCCTCTAATTTTTTATCAGTGTCTTCTTCAGGAGCAGTTATTCTTTCATTATGGTTATCTTTTCTTTTTTTGCTCCAGAAATTATTTTTGATATAATTTCCTCTCTACCCTTTTGCAGTTGTCTCTACTTCACACACTATTAATTCAAAGATTCCTTTTTTTTTTTTTTTTTTTTTTTTTTTTTTTTTTTTTTTTTTTTTTTTTTTTTTTTTTTTTTTTTTTTTTTTTTTTTTTTTTTTTTTTTTTTTTTTTTTTTTTTTTTTTTTTTTTTTTTTTTTTTTTTTTTTTTTTTTTTTTTTTTTTTTTTTTTTTTTTTTTTTTTT
>PVJA010004709.1:60629-75803 GCA_004027025.1 Myocastor coypus | reverse complement strand
TTCTCATTAAACTAAGAGAAAGTAGTTGTATGTATAGTCCAATAATCCCTAACAATAGTAGCTTATCCGGAGAACTGGCACTGTTGAAAGCTATTGACTTAAGCCTTTTACACCTCAGCATGTTAATATGGCTTTACTTTTAATGTCTCATGACTAAACTGTATCTTGAATGGTACATGATTTCAAAACAAGATGATATAGAATATTAATGGTAGCAATATTACATATTGTTGTCTTCAAAGTAATTATACAGATTTTCAGATATAGGCATACAAAACTGATCAAACAAATGTATTAACTATTCCTGTTAGTAAACCAGTAGAAATTAGTAGTACAACTATTTTAGTGCACTCTCTCTCTCTCTCTCTCTCTCTCTCTCTCTCTGTATTTACCCAGCCCTTTCTTTTTTCTTTTCTCCTCTTTTCCCCTCATCCCAGTTGTTCTTTCCTTTAGAGCAGTACCTCTTGCTTTCACAATATCTGTTGTATCTTCCAGATTTTATTTACTCTATCAGTTTCTTACACTAGGAAGATAATACAGTCTTTACCCTGAAGGGGAATAGCTGGCTTAGATGGAACTGCTAATCCGAGATTTACTTGGTTTTGTTTTGATGTTTTGTTTTTTTTTTGTTTTTGTTTTTGTTTTTTTTTTTCCGGCACTGGGGTTAGAACTATGACCTTGCACTTGCCAGGCAAGCACCTGTGCCACCGAGCTATCTCCCCAGCCCCTTTGGCCTATTTTTGAGGCAGAATCTCTACAGTTTAGGCTGGCCTTGAGCTCACTTTGCAGTCCAGGCTGGTTTCAAACTCTCAACAATCCTCCTGCCTCTCAGTCTCCTGAGTGCTTGGATTATAGATTTGTACCCCCACATCCAACTCATCCTAGCTTTTGAGACTCTCCACATTGGTTTCCACAGTGGTTGCACCAGTCTGCACTACCAGCAACAGTGCAGGATTACTTTTCCCCCACAATCTCTCACACCTTTGCTAGCTAATTCTTTCTTGATGATAGTCCTTCCTTCTGGGGTGAGATAGAATCTCAGTATTGCTTAAATTTGTATTTCTCCAATGACCAATTATGCTGAACATTTTTTTAAAAAAATATTTGCTATTTGCATTTCTTCATCTGCAAAGTACATACTCATCTCAGATGGCCATTTTTATTATGTCTTTGAATATTTGCTGAACTTGTGTTCTAAGCTTATTACTTTTATCATCCACCCAGTATGCGCACAGAGACATGTACTTACATACCCAGAACACACCACCCATGAGCACAAATTAGCCTAGTTTAATTTAACCTTAATTTCTTCTCTTACAATGCAAGGCTTGACCTTTCATGCTAGGCTTCAATTCATGGCTAATAAGTTATCTCAAGCTCACTAAACAGATTAAAAAAAGAAAAGGCTATTCCATGAGATATCTGAACGCTAAAACTCTTCCACTTCCCTGTATAGCTGACAAAAGTCACCTAACCTTGATAAACTCACAATTCATTTTTAAAATCAAATTAGATAATATTTTGCTCAACAATGAATATTCTATGTTTTTGATTGTTCTTAGTGAATGGCTGCAATGTGTAATTATTATATTCACTGCAGACAATTGGTATATGTACATAACATACTTAAATTCCCTTGCACCCTTATTTTTTCAGCAGCACATTCATGTATGTTTCTTTCTCTGCAACTTCTCCAGCATTTGGTGTTGGTTGACTTATTGACGGCAGCTGTTCCTTCTATAGCACAGCAACACTTGGTATTGTTGTAATTTGCATCTTCCAAATATGAAGTGGTGTCTATTTCCTCAGGAGCCATGAATTATGTTTTGTCCTTTCAATGATTAAAACTTTGTCAAGCTTTTTCTCAATTCATCCTATGTTTAACATAGGATCATAGCTATGATAGCTATGATCATCATTTGGAAGTGGTTGTCCATCTGAGAAACGCACGACAGAGTAAAGAATGCTTTGTAGCAATTGTAACTTAAAATAGGAACTTGGGTTTAGTGGTAAACTTGAAACAATACATTTATATAAAGTATAAGTTATCATATGTTATGGTATTATACTATACTACACTATATTATTAGTATGGCTCAAAGAATGTTTAACATGAAATTTTCAAATTGTTCCAAAGAACTGTAAACAAGCTAATTGTATTACCTTCAATGCTGTTGATCTAGAACAATCTTGAATACAAACAAATGGCATTATGGCTTTAAAAAGCAGACTAATACCTTGTCATCACTTCGCATCTACTTCTCAGAAATGAGCCCAAACTGTATAAATGTGTGCATGCAGAATCACCCAGAAACCTTTTGCATGCACAAATTCTCACTTTCTTTTCTCATTTTTTGGCTATGGCCTTCCTCTTGGCTTTTCTATTGAAATCAAACACATTTTATATTAAAGTAATACCCTGGAGAGATGACATTACAGGATGTGGAAGACAAGAAGCAGTGCGCATTAGCGATTCAGACCCGTGTAATGACACAAATCCATTGGGACCGCCTCTGTTTACAATAAATCTGCACTCTGGATACACTCTGCCTCTCAGACTCGCCTTCTCAGATGCTCGCGCAGCCTACAGAACACAGACCCTGCCTGGAGGCTGTCACTTGGATTATGTGACTGGATTACCCTGTGTCTCTGGTCCTGAAGAGTCAGAAGCATGTCACTATTATTGCCCTTGTCCTCTGCCCTCCTTATCTCTTTATCCTGCCTGAACTAACCCTCTTCCAGACCCTCCTTTTTCAGAGCTTGGCCCTACTCCATAGAGACATATCTGTTTCTGATCCACTTATTTACAAGGAGAATACAATCTTGGCTTGGCTCTCCATCTTTCTGCCTTTCAGGATTAAACCTTATCCCAGCAAAGACCCCATCTGCCTAAATCCAGCTCCTTTGCAACTCGTGTGTCCTGTTAGCAATGTCAGCTTCCCCCTGGCTTTTCCCCCCTGCAGCTCCAGCCTCCACAGAACTCTATCGTGTTCAACTGTAGACAGTTAAAAGCATCTAAACAACAGTTTTAAATTGCTATAGAGATTTCTGATGGGTCCATTGAAGAGATCGGTAAAGATTAGAGCAAGGATCTCACAATGAGGAGTAGCTTCCCTTGCTACAGACACTGTAGTAAACAGTCCAATCCTCACTTAATCCTCTGCAATAAGCCTGAAAATACACAGGTTCAGAAATCAGTTGTTGAGCCAGTAAGTGCCCGTTGATGTCCCTGAGTAGTTGTCCACAACAGGCCACTCTTATCCTCTCCATTGAAGGTGTGGGAGAATTGGGAGAAAGATTCAGTCTTCTAGGAGAATGGCAAAATTTGGCAAAGCCATCCTCTACAGAATGGACTTTTAGCGATGGTTTGAATATCAGTCAGATGAACACAACAGATGCGGTGGCACAATTCCTGCTTTGTGTCAATACATTGGGAGACGCATCAGTGGGGAACAGAGACAGGGACGCTTTGTCAATAGATAGTACATGACTTATTCTGAGCTCCTTAGATAGGACGATACTTGAAGCAGTATGAACAATTGCTGTCTTACTCTTCTTTCTTGCTGGGACAAATACTCAACATGGAAGCTTAGGGACGGAAAGGTTTATTTAGTTCAGGGTTACTGGAGATTTCACTGTTTAAAGCAGCCTGAGTCACATAGCAAGACTGGGAGGCACTGCGCTGCTGTGTCCAGGATGACCCACTCCATACCTCCAAGAGAGGCCACCAGGCATGGAGTTGGGAGGGTGGAAGTGAGGGAAGCGCGTGCTGTCAGTGTAATGGTTCTTCACCTCCCTCCGCCCCTCATGCCCTGACCTGGTACTCTGGCCCCATCCCTGGAGCCATGCACTCGACAGCCCCATGGTTTATATGAGGTTTTGCAGAGCGGAGGGGGAAGCAACTACATACAAACCATAACAATTGTGTACCTCGTTAACCATGAGCTTTGTTACTGGAAAGATCCCTCATAATGGAATTAAAAAGTCCCTTCATCAGGATAGGAAAAGGTTTAAGTGTGCTCCCTCCTGGTCACACTGGAGAATTATTATAAAAGGACAACCTTTTCCTAAATTTTTGAAACTTTTTTCTTATCTACTTTACATCTGTCTTTTCTAAAAATTTTACACTGAGTCTATTTCATTGCAGTAATTTCCCATTGAGTTTACTAATTAGAAGGCACATTCAGAATTATTGTACTTAATTACACATGGAGTTGCATGCAGTTGACATCTCCAAGAAGTTTATAAACTTTATAAATAAAGTTTAAAGGAAGAGAAAGGGCAAATGGAATTCATTGTACATGTCTTGCACATCTTAAAGTACATCATTTGATTAATTCTCAGTCAATAAGATAGCTACTCCTACCTTACAATTAAGAATAATTATTTCTACAAGTGTGTTTAAAAAAATCTTCCATAACCATACACATAGCAATCATAGATCAAATATTTCAGAGGAGAGTTTCTAATATCTAAGTAATATTATTGGTGTTGTCCAAATATAGAAATTTAAAGGCTGGCTGGTCCTACTAGCTCAGCAGACTAATGTTCTGCTTAGGCAAAGCACAGCGACCAGGGCTTGATTCCTGGTGTGCTGTGCTGGTCCTGCCCACGGAGCACTGTGAGGCAAGGATTGGGACAGGGAGTGGTGGTGTGCCTGTAACCACAGCCCTTGCGAAGCTGGAAACAGGAGAATCACTATGAGTCCAATCTACACAGAAAGGCCCTGTATCCCCTGTAGTAAATACAACAAAAAGATAGAAATTTAGACCCTCTGTAGTCCACATACCACATCTTCTAAAATACCCAGCAATCACATTTAAGTTTGTCATTCTAGTGATCATTCTTTTGTTCCATGTGATTATAAATGTGTATTTTATATATTTGGACTTCTTTTTTGACATAGCCATTCAAATGATACAGAACGTCTTTTATCAAATATATTATGGAAGTAAAAGCCATGGTAAACATTGTTAAATAAGCAGTTCCTTAAAAAAATGTGTTCTAGGTTTTTCTAAAAATGATCCATTTTGATCAAGACCAGAGTCACACCCTCCACCACACTTACTGAATCGGAGATCTCTCTGCAGGCATAAAATTTGGTATTTCTAGGTCGCTGAAGTTGTTTCACACTGCTCTTATTTCTATTTCACAATGCTTTGTCTAGCTCTGATAATTTTATTACTGTGGTATGAATCCCAGTGTCTGGAAATTTAATCATAATAAGGTGAAATTTTATATTTATAAAAAAAATTCACTGCGGAATGCTTGGAGTTCATAACTTTCAGCTTCTGCGTTCAGTTTCTCGTCTCTGAAGTGAAAGTTAAGTGGAGTCTACTACTTTGCAGTTTCTTTTGACATTAACATTTCGCATGTCCTTTTATCCTGACATATTTAGGGGAGAAAGCGATTTCCTCTTGAGTCGACAATTAAAGGGATCACCATAAATATGACCATACGCTGAGCAAAAGCCAAACAGATTGGCGATCAGAGCAGTGATAACGTAAGTCTGAGGCTGACGTGATGCAAGCCACAGAGGGGATCGTGCAGCAGCTCAAAGCCCGGACTTAGGAGGAATGCTGCCTGCAGACTGCGCTTGGGAAAACAATTCCCTCATACATAGGGGAGACTGGCATTTCAATCATGAATATATAAGGACTGAAAGGAAGGGAAAGTGCACATAACCCAATTAATACATATTGTTGCACTGTATAATTTTATGTCTGAGTTAGACCTTAGAATGGTATTGTAAACAGCGTAAGTTACTCATTTTGTTTTATTTATTTGTTTCTTTGTTTGTTTGTTTATGGTTGTTTTGAGACAGAATCTTGCTATGTAATTCAGATTGGCCTTACACTGACTTTGCAGCCCAGACTGGTCTCGAACTCACAATGATCCTCTTACCTCAGCCTTTTCAGGACTGGGATTACAGGTGTGCACCACCATACTCAGCTAATGTACACATTTTATAGATGAGGAAGCAGAGGCTCAGGGAGGTTCCCAGAGGCAAAGATAACACTGGATATGTAACCCATGTCTCTCCAGCATGAAAACTGCTACTCTTTTCCCCAAGTCTCCACTTCCTCCTTACCAATGGAAAAGATATGCGTGGGGAAGGTTCTTTTCGTACATTGTTCGTAGGACTCTGACCTTAACATGCCTTTATAATATGCATCAATGTTTAGGCTCTTCTTTGAATAGGTTTCTTGGGAGGCAGAGGGCAACGATTTCACTCTGCCTCCTGCTCATGGACCTGTATCTAGCATAGGGATGAAGAGCTCCCATGAAACAGCTTCAAAAAGAAGGAGAAAAATACATATAATCAAATATACATTGATTTATAAGATCTAAAGCTATCTAAAACTTTGACACGTCCGTGCATCCTTTCATGATAACTCCATTTCAAAAGATGCCACAGTGGCCTAGTGCTAACTTTTTCATATCTAACTAAATTCAGTCTCATAAAGCCTGTCTTGGTTACTTTTCTGTCATTACTGGGGCAAAAGAATTTATATTCAATATATAGATTGAGCCTGACTCTTTAGAAAGTTCTTGTTACAAGCCAAAATTTTAGTTCCAGCTCTGTTCCTGTGTGGGATGCAATCTATTCTATGTCTTGAACTGCAAACAACAGGATGAAGTCCTCTCTGTATGTGCAACTTTAGATCTGAGACAGAAAAATATGTGTTAGCAGGTTGTAAAACTTTTCTTAAATATTTGGTATTATGGAAGGAGGAGAATAATAGAAAATTGTCCTATCAAGTTAGCCTGTTATTCTTTGACTATTGTATGATTTAGTTATAATCTCTGAACCATGTGTAATGGTGTTACTGAGAGTCCTCTCACAAACTTCCCTCCTCTTAGGAAAGCACCAGTTATCATGAAGATTGCATAGAAGAATGCTGGACAGTTGTGGTGGATTACAAACTGGTATTCAACCTGTAACAACCAGCTGAACTGCGCTAGCACGGTGCTATGCATGGGGGGCCCACCTGAGCACTGTTTCCAGCAGTGTACGAGACAGAACTGGAGAAGAGCTGGTAGCAGCTGAAAGGGAAGCCATTCTGAAGCTCTAGGGGAGCTGCCGCGAGCTCCTGATTTTCTTAATAATTTTGTTGGAAGACGTTGTTGTCTGGCTTTCCTCATGAACTTGGTTGTTCTCCTTGGAAGAGAGCACTGGTCCTCACTATGAGCATTGCTTCCTAACGCTGAAGAGGAAGATGGTGCATTGCGGAGAAGCTTGCCGCACTGCTTTTCCTAGTGAGAACTCGGCTTCCCTCTTGATTGGAGGAGCTCAGGACCACACTGTTGCTGAGCACGGCTGTGGTACTTTTGCAGGGAGCTCTGCCGGTTACCGAGAGCATTACCTCCTGGCTCCAGTTCAGATCCCTCAGCCTGTTAGCACAGAGCCCTCATCCCACTGACACAGACTTTCTAGGTTCTACTGCATAGCTTTGGGCTTTCCTAGTGCAGATCTGTGAAGTAGGCATGCATGAGACCTTGTCATGGGCTCTAGACCTTCCCGTTAGACCCATGAGAGGCCCTATTATGGGCTCTAGAATTTCACCTGGACTCAGCAAGTGTGTTATCATGGGGTGTAGAGTCTCAACTGGATTCTTTGTTCTTTCGTGTGTGCACAGATTTCCTATATTCTTGCTATATGATTCCTAGTGTAATTTATTATAAAATCTTATGAAATATGCCTCCTGTATTGTATTGTTCCCCTTGCAAAACCTCAAACTACAGCAATAATGAAACCTTGTCACATCCATGCATTCTTACATTGTAACTCCCTGTTTCAAAAGATGCCACAGTGGCCCAGTGCTAACTTTTGTATATCTAATTATATGCAGTCTCATAGAACCTGTCTTGATACTTTTCTCTCATTGCTGGGACTAAATACCCAATATGCAAAATCAAGAAGGAAAGGTTTGATTTACTACAGTCAGTGGAGGTTTCAGTCCATACTCAGCTGGCTCCAAGGCAGAGTGGCACATAGCAAGGCAAGTTCATGTGTGTATATATATATATATATACAATGGCGGGCTCAGCCTGTCCTGAGGATGGGGCTGGCATAGCATGTGGTACCAAGGATTGAACTGCGGTCTCTGTGGTTGCCTAAGCTTTCCTAAATAGGCACATTACATCACTGAACCATCTTGCCGGCCCTCTCTCTTTCTTATATTGTATTTAGATTATCTGCGCCAGGGCGAATGAGGCACTCACACTCATAATCGTAGTATTGGATTATAAATTATTGACAAGCTCTATAAGAATGTCCTAATGACTTCATGAGGCTTTGGGAGGAACAACTAGACACAAATCATAATGGAACGTTGCTAGATTTCCTTTTCTTTGCATGCTTTTATTTTGGTTTCTTGTTTGGTGGATTGTCCTTTTTCAACTTTGGTTATAGTGTGGATTAAACTCAGGGTGCTTCACTGAGCTACATTCCCAGCACTTTCTATTTTTATATTTTTGGTGTAGAATCTCACTCAATCTCCTGGATTGTCCTAGAGTTTGCAATCCCCATGTCTCAACATCCTGGGATTACAGGTAAGTGTCACTGGCCCTTGCTACCTTATGATTTTCTCTTTTTTGTGGTTGGTTCAGCTCACCCTGGGTGCAGGACTGGCATGGCATCTGGTGCTAGGAACCAAACCACGGTTCCTGAATGCTTGCCTTACCTGGCCTAAGCAAGCACTTTAGACTGTGAGCTATCTTGTCAGCCCTCATGATTTTTTAAAGAGTACAATATGCACCTGTTTAGACCAGGTAAGTCATCTAGATTTCAATTAGCTTCCACAGGAGAGAACTAGGAAGACAGGTGTTCATAACTTGAAAATTTATTCTGAAATTTTCAAATGATGTATACAACCAAACTTTAATTCTTGTGTGGGTACAGACTTACAGTTTTGCTCTATTCTTATAATTTTCATAAATGAATTCTTAATATCAAGTATTTGTTTCAGGTATAAACCAATGTATATACCCATCTGTCCATTATCAATGGTAAATGGTCATCATGGCAGCTGCAACTCTTGTAAGCCATTAATATCATATCATACTCTGGGGAACTGAGGCACACAAGTCAGACTTTCTCCAAGAACCTCATAGCTAGTAAGTAGCGCAGCCAAGTTTGGAACCCAGATTGATCCCTTAGTTTATGCTTAATTAATTAAACACCCAAGGATGGGGTGAAACCTATCATGCCAAGAAACTTAAGCTTAGTTTGAGGTAAGCATAGCTGCGTGGAGTCAGGTAAGTATGTCTATTAAGCATAGTCTCCATAACGGCTTCTGAGGAGATCTGGATGCTTGTTTAACTGGTGGGTTTCCATCCCCACATGTTACCACATGGGGTGTCCTTCTCTTGAACGAATGAACCCCTTGGCAACAGGCCCCATCAGAACTGAAGCTCTGAGACCACTCTTGGCTCCTCATTATGCCAAATTGCCTTCAGACCACTGCGCCTCAAACGGCACTGTGTGGAGACATTTTTGAGCAAAAATCAAGAAACCAAAAACTTATTATTGGCTGAGAAGGCTGTGAAAGAAAAAAGTGAGTTTGGCAATTGCGTAACAGCTCTGACCTTCAGCTGCCTTGCTGTGGCATGAAACTTTTGGAAATAACTCATCGTTAAACCTCCTCCGGTCCTGAAGATCTCTAAACACTTACTGCCCAAGCTCTTCAAATGAGACAGCTTCTGTTACTCCAATAGAGAGAAGGAAACAATGGTAAACAATTCCTCTGGGAAGCTGCCTCCTGGCTTCTCAGGCACAGCATGGTGACTTGCTCACAAACAGCAAAGCAGCCTTCCTAGCCCTTGATTTCCTGCAGGAGGTGGGTCCAGATCTTCGTTAGCAGCTCCTTTCTTCTGATAATATTTGGGGATGAGTATACAGCTTCCAGGACTCCCTCTGACAATCTTCAGACAGTTCTCCTCACCTGCTCCCCTCCCTCATCACCTTCTCTCAGTGGCACTAAGGAGACGTCCCCACTTTCTTACAATGTCGTTCACATCGTCACTATCACCGACACTTCCCCAAATGAAGCACTTGTCAGTCCACCTGGCATTTCCATAAAGGCTGTCAAGCAAGTTTTTGGCCTTGTGAGAACCATTTCTGTCATCCAAACTGCTAACAATCTGGTTGGTTGATGCAATTTCCCACCTGGGACATCTGTGATCACTTTTCTTTACTTACTAGTGAAAATCTGTGATTCATATAGGCAGCTTCAAGTGACTGTTGGAATGATCTATTTAGACAGAAGTGAAGAATACACAAGCTCGTTTCACAAAAACAGCTCCAGTGGACAGAAAATAGGAAGACTTAGCTCAGGGTATTGCATTTCTAGAGGACAGAATCCTTATCTAGCCAGTGACATGATTATTGACTTTCTTTCCTCTCCAAAAACCCTTGGTAGATATTCTGGTAGATAATCACACCTACTGTATGCCTGCCACTTGTTTCAGACTTACAGTACAAAAAAGAACTCAGAACATGTCTCTTACCTTTAAGGTGTTAATAATGTAAACCATGTCTACTGTAGCACTGATCATATTCTAGCACCATGATATTATCCTTGTATATCTTTTTATATCTGTGTATTTCTCCAAAATGAGTTTTGCAAGTAAATAGACTCTCTAAAGTACTATTTGATCAATTTTACACACCTATATCTGGTAATGTGAGCAACTCCTTTGAAGCTAACAACAAATAATGTAACAATCATTATTAATTGCCTATCATCTTTTTTTGAAATCATGTATCATTTTATTGCTTTTATTCTCTTTAAAATAAATAATTAATTGATTAATCATCGGTGTATATCTGATTGTACTCGTTGCAAACATTTTCTGGTTATAGGGAAATTAATATATATTTGAATTTGCATAAATATTTACTGTACATACGTGTAAAAATTAATTTGTATAATATAAGCAGCGAGATATAAATCTCCAATGGCTTTCCACTTCACTAATTAATTTACTGATTGATTTGTTACTTTATTCATTTTTAATGTATTTAGGACAGGGTCTACGGGGTCTCCCTATGTAGATCGGACTTGGAGTGCTTCTGTTTACAGCCTCCCGAGCATTGGGATCACAGGTGCACATCACCACACCCAGTCTCAGTCCAGAATCTCAGCGTGCCCAGGGAGGTGGGGCGTGCACGGCACACCAAACGTCAAACCCCAGTTGCTGCGCTCTGCCTAAGCAAGCCTTTTAGTTTGCTGAGCTAGCTGGCCACCCTTTCCACTTAATTTCAATAAGCTCCAAAGGCCTTGCTATACTCTACATAACTTTCTTGGATGATTCTGCCTCACCTTTTTCTGCCTGTATCCCACTTATAGTGTTGTGACATTCCTGACATCCTACTTGTGCCTTTGTATGCAGTGTATATCTGCTTCTGAAACTGCATTGTTCAAACCCAAGATCCTTTGCTTTTCCTGTTAGATTTTTTTAGACCCTTTCTAGTAAAAAGACATTGATGATCACATGAGAAGGAAACATATAGATATATGTGACATCATAGGAAACACATATTTATGCATAAATTTATATAGAATCTGCACATGAATGTACATCTATAGAAAAATACATCAACATGTGTAGAATATGTATATGAACATGCATATACATGATATGCATGTATATATATGTACACATATCGTATATATGTATATATGATACATATGATAATTTAGTGCTTTTATTTCAGTAACTTTACCCAAAAAAATACGTTCACTGTTCTGTATGAATTTTCTGTACTGAATACTAGAAAGCTGCGGAAGTCCACCTCCAGGTAAGACCTAGACAGCATTATTTTAGCCTGGCACTATACCAGTGAAAAATATTACTCAAATATTATATTTATATATATACATATATAATATATATTATGCCTTATAGAATATAGTATAGATTACAGACTTACTAGTATACATTATACATGATATATATAATGCTTTCTTAAAGCAATAAGCATGTTCTTCGATATAGAGTATGGACACTGTCATATATTATGAAATATTTTTAGCAGAAAAAACCAAGGAGCAAAACATGATTGAAGGTTTTAAGAGCTTCAGAGAAAGCATCAATACCCAATAAATTCTAGAAATGCCAATATTAACTGAGTAAATGTTACAAAAAAAATTTAGCCAAGGGGGAATAAAAGAAGTAGCAAACACACACTTCAAAGCTCTCTTCTCCATCTGAAACAATGACAGGGCTATGTTTTCTGCACCCCAGGCTTTTGCAGAAGCCTTCTCCGTATTACTAACAAGAAAGCTAGTCCAGCCTCAACCTGCTTGGTAGCTGTGTGGCAGTCATATTCCCTTGATGCTTTCTCTCTCTCTCTCTCTCTCTCTCTCTCTCTCTCTCTCTCTCTCTCTCTCTGTCTCTGTGTGTGTGTGTGTGTGTGTGTGTGTGTGTTCCAGGGATCAAACTCAGGACTTTGTACTTGCCAGGCTGATCCCTCTGAGATACTTCCGAGGGCCTCCTTAGATGCATCTTATATGTTCATTTCTAAGAAAAATAAGTCATTGCTCCAAAGGAACATGGATAAAAAATACAGATGTGGAAAACTGTTCAAATTTTCTAGAAATCAAATATGTAGGCATTGACACAGTAATAGGATACTATTTACATGTGTCAAATGAGATTTTCAATAAATACCAATACTAGAATCTCCTGAGAAAGCATTAGGACATGAAGCTCATATGCTCTTGGTAGAAATGAAAATTAATATACATTTCCCAGGAAGAACATTTTCATATATATTAAGAATTGTAAAATTGTTTATATATGCATAGTAAGATGAATACAAATACATATACATCTCATATACTCCCTTGTGTACAAAGCTGAACTTAATTTGAATAAAAACTTTAGATTCTTTCCCGGTGTGGTGGCTCACATCTGTAATCCCCGCGCTTGGGAGACTGAAGCAAGAGGATCGATGTGAGTTTGAGACCAGCCCAGGCTACAACAATGAGTTCAAGGCCAGCCTGAACTACATAGTGAGACCTTGTCTCAAAAAAAAAAAGCTTTAGATTCTGTTCTCTATTTTATATAACAGTATGTTGTGTTATATCATTACCTTATAAAATTATTAGAAAATGGAATAATTTATTGCATTAAATTTGTTACAGATTTGAACATGCATATTCATGAATGCTAAAATTGTTTTGAGTTATTCACTGGAATAAATTTCAGTGTTCAAATACATATAGACATTTTCTTTATTTTTCTGATTCCTAGAGATGGAAATGTTGAATCAAATTATTAAAAATATCAATTTTCATTTTGTGTAAATTTTCACATTCATATTAAATGTATTAAGAAAACATGAAGAATGAATATACCAAATATGCCTGATGATTATGTGGATTGGAAGCAGTCACATTCCTTTGATGCTTGATGATATAAATATATATATATACATATATATATATGTATATATATATATATATGATAGATAGATAAATAGATAGATAGATAGATAGATAGATAGATAGATAGATAGATGACGGATAGATATGTATGCATATATGTATATATATGGAGTTGTTTTCTATTTGTTTTTGTTTGTTTGTTTTTTGAGACTGGCTCAGGCTTGCTTTCTGGTGGGTCTGAGGATAGAACCAACAACCCCTGTGCCAGACTGAGATTTTAGGCACAAGCACTTAAACCACTGAGCTATCCTGAAAGCCCCCTATATATACATATGCATAATACTTTGTTTTTCACACATTTAACTTTTTTTCTATTTTGGACAGCTATCAGTTTATAATAAAATATATTTAAGTGGTCAGATGATCAAACTAATGATATAATTTTGTTTTGTAAATGTTTATTTTGATCTTTGAAATTAAAACCAAATATTGCTAAATATATCATTTGTAAATTACAAATTACATTCATAAACTGATCATGAAAAGTGTTACTTAAAACAATGGATTGGTGTTTACTTCAGTGTATCACATTATGGCTTGCATCTCAACATCCAAGTAGAGTCTCCTAGGACCATAGGTGGGGCTTTATCAGAGAGGAATGAAGGGCCGGGCGTGGTGGCACACGCCTGTAATCCCAGCACTCGGGAGGCTGAGGCAGGAGGATCGGTGCGAGTTCGAGACCAGCCTGGGCTACAAAAGTGAGCTCAGGACCAGCCTGAACTGCACAGTGAGACCCTGTCTCAAAAAAAAAAAAGGAGAGGAATGAGTCCCGAATATGTGAAGCTGGAACTAAGAGTGTGTGACTACTACATCAGTCCACGGCTTGGTGTTCCACCACCTTAGCCTCAGTAACCTAGGTGCTACAGGAAGTACAGAAAGGGGTTTGTCTAGACTCCTTGGTTGTTGCTCTGCTAACTCTCTCCACCAAGAAACTATTTCTCATCTGTGATGCCACCCTGCCTTGGAGTTAGCTGGTTATGGACTGAAACCTCCACAAACTGTGAGCTACATAAACCTTTTGTCCATTAACTTTTTCTTTTCTCTTTAATTTCACCAATTTTTGATTATTTAAAAAAGTGAAATGTGCTTTCTGATGTGTTATAGGGCTTCATTCACATAAAATCTTGAACAGCACAGTAAACAAAGGAAAAAAAAAAGATCAACTTTAATGGATTAAGCTCATCTCAAAAACTCAATCATATCAAGTCCTTCTCTACTGACATCTTTTCTTCTCTTTCTTTGTGTTTTTAATTTCTCTTTATTCCCTTTAGGAAAAACCACTCTGTTATATTTAACTTCACTGTTACTCAAAATTGTGCATCTTAAAAAAAATCAACTAAAGTGTGTTCTTCCAATGTGTGCTTTGCAAAATGATCACAACAGCGCTCTAGACTCAGAACGAGGTGGATTGGAAATTTGAAATCGAGTCCTCCACTGTCTATAAAACAGGAACAAACTTGTCCCTGGGTCCTTAGATTGCACAATAGCATTATTAGGTGGGAGACATGACATTTTAACTCCTGCTCTAGCACTAAGTTAATTTATTGAGTTATGTCCTTTATTAGATTTTTTTTTAAATCTTCCCTTATAGTCTTGGTCATGGGGGTGGCAATGGATGTGCTTTAGTTCTTCAGCCTCTAAGTCTGCTTTTTTTTTTTTTTTTTTTTTTTTTTTTTTTTTTTTTTTTTTTTTTTTTTTTTGTTTTTTTCTTTTGTTT
>PVJA010004709.1:0-60529 GCA_004027025.1 Myocastor coypus | reverse complement strand
CGGCTTAAGTCTGCTCTTTTCTTAATTTATAACGCTGATTTTAGGAGAGGGATTAAAAAGACTTTTTGCATGTCCTCAATGTAATGTTATTGGAGTAATGCCTATACTAGCACAACAAGCTCAGGATTGGAAAATAAAAAAAAAAAAAAAACCCACCTATATCTTTGTCAGCATCTCAGATATCCCTCCCATGGCCATAGCTATAACCAAAGACTCAATCTGTGATTCATCTCACAGAGAAGCTAAGGAGAAGAAGCTTACTTGGCCCACTAACTGAAATTCACCCAATATTTTTGTCCGATTTCTCACAGCTCTTTCACATATTGAAAGACTTATGCACTTACACATTGGAGATTATAAACAAAACATTAACTATAAAAAAAATTAATCATAACTCAATGGACTAAGGGCTTGTTTAGGGAAGTGAAGAGGCCAAGTTTCCCTGCCACACCGGCTCTGCTCTCGGGCACGCTGAGTCGGTGATGAAGTCTGGGCCTGGTGGTGCAGGCCTACAATCCCAGCATTTGAGAGGCAGAGCAGTAGGATCGCTGTTAGTCAGAGCTTTATAGTGAGATACTGAAAAAAAAAAAAATCCATTTTACTTACAGCACGTTTCTTTCGGTGTTTCCTTCAGAAAATGCTACCTGACACTTGTTCTTTTTGCACCCCGTGTCAATCTGCAATCGTTTTCCCAGGAACAGTTCAACAACTACAACAGATAGGAGCCCTCAGCTAACAAGTGTTCGCGGGATCCATCTGTAAAACAGGAGCAACACATTTCACCTAGCTTCCATCTCTCTCTCTTTTTTCTCCTGACGTTTAACTATTGTCTTTACAAGAGTATCGCATGAATTTGAAAAACCAGATTAGGAAAGCATGCCATCAAATCATTATTTTCTATTTTTTAAAGAATGTACAAGTCAGAATTAAAAGAGAAAAAAAAATTACAACTGATAGATTTTTCACTTCACAAATCAATTGCTGCAATTTAATGTTTCATAAATGCCGCCATCTAGTGTTCACTCATTCCAATTTTTATTATTAATGTTAAAAATACATTGTTAATGAGGAATTATTGTTTCTTGCATTCACAGAGCTAAATCGCATCAAGGAAATTCATTTCGTGTTTCCAATTCTTAGGATGATTTCCTATATCTGAAATAGCAAAATAATGTTAAAAAGAAGAAATAACTCAATACATAAAATATAGACTGCAGAATATGTACACTTCGTAAAATATAAATATACCATAAGTATAATTTTAGTTTCCTTTCTGTTTTTCTCTCTGATCTGTCTCTCTAAGACTATGGTCATACTGCCCAGAACATGCCAATCCATCTGTCTTCTGGAATTGTTTAGAGTGCTTGTCTCCAAAAACTCAGCGGCACAGGACTAATCACTGAAGTGAAACATGGATAAAGCTTGAATAGCCTCTGTCCAAGGAAGTCATACAGTAGCCAATAGACATCTGGAAATAGGCTTAACATTAAAAGCAACAGGGAATGCTGGAGAACTCCACAGTGAGCATTGACTAACAAACTATTACAATGACATTTCTTAAAAACTATATAAATAGTGATGAAGTTGTGAGGAGAAAAAAAAAAAAAAACTTTGTGCACTCCTAAGAGAACACAATAGAAAACAGCATGGTGGTTCCTAAAAAATTGAAAAAAAATGCTGTATGATCCAGGAATCTTGCTTCTGGGTATGTGTACAAATCACTGAAATCTGACTTTCAGAACAGTTTCTTGATTTCCACTTTCATTATAGTATTACTGAAAGTAAACAAGGTAGGGAAACATAAGTGTCCTTTAAAAAACAAATGAGGAAGGAAATTGTATGCATATAGTGAAATATTTAAAGAGTTCATCTTTAAAACTGATCAATTATAATATTCACAACTATGTTCACAGGCTCAGAACATATTGCATAAAGGTTATGGTTTGTGTCTAGTTGTTTTCCCAGAGCCTCCTACAGTCATGGGGCAGCTTCTGGAGTTTGTGGATGATTTTTGAGCCAGTGGTGGGTTTCTGGGTGTGAACAGCCTGAGACAGATACTCTGCATTACAGTGTGAGGAGGCCAGAGGCTGGCTAGCTGCAGGAGCTGCTGGCACTCCCTCAGTAGCCACTGTGAATGGCTGCTCACTGGCCTGTGCCACTCTGTGTTGGAGCCAGCTGAGTCTGGACTGAAACCTCCAGTAACCATGAGCTAAATAAACTTGTCCTTCCCTAATCAAGCTTGTCCCAGCAATGAGAGAAGGGCAACCGAGACAATGAATGAGCAAATCAGCCACAGAGTAAGAAATGCCACATGATCCCACTGACACGAAATAGTATAGCTAGGAGAGGATAAAATGGTGGAGAAGAGAAAAAAGGAGAGAGACATTGGGAACTGCTGTCCAGGAGGTATAAAGTTAGAGTTTTATGAGTGGCATACAGAGATCCCTACACAGCAGAGTGCCTGTGATTAACAAGAGCATAGTATGGCGTTAAAAACTTTCAAAAGAGAAGGGTTCATAATTATTTTTCCTAACACAAAACAAAAGCAACAAAAGAAAATTTCAGGGTGTCAGATATGCTTGTTATCTTACATATTTTTCTGGTATCATGAATTTACTCACAGGCCCAAACACTCCAAAATAAACATTTTATTTATGAGAATTTTTTTGCTACTGGATGTTCTTTAGGATAGCTGGAAAGAAAATAAAGTATCAGTGGCAGTTGGATAACTCTGAATATAACAAATCTCATTTAATCATGACCTCAAAGTATCTATTTTATGATTTTTGAATTACATTAGTAAATAAATTCATCAAAAAAAAAATGCTTTCCTGTTAGGCAGAGTGCAGTGGCTGGGGTTCGGTCCCTGGCATGCCATGACGGCCCTGTCCCTGAGGCAGGCTGAGGTGATGGAGACTAGGTGTGGTGGCGCATGCCTGTTGTCCCAACTCTTGAGAAGCTAAACACAGGTGGATCACTACGAGTCTGATCTACACAGTGAAATCTTGTAGACCCTGTATATACTGTACTAAAATATAATGAATAAATTAATTAAGTAAAAAATGACACAAATCCAGCATTTTTCTTACATCTATGAATCTAATCTTTCATTTTACAACCTGAAGGAAAAAAGATCTCAATAGAAATTTTTGACTAGATTTTTACTTTTCTTTAAGCATAAAAGATGAATAAGAGAAACAATACACAGATAGTTCACATTATTTTAAAATTCTTCAACCGCAGTCTATTTCCAATGTCTAAGGTGAATTTCAATGTATGACCTAGCGTATATGAAGTAAATAATTAGAGATTTATATCTGGGCCAAAATACTGCAATCTGAAAGAGAATCCAATATAAATGAGCTAAGGGAATCTAGGGAATGTAAGTCACGCCACTGTGGGACTGGGTTCCTGCCAACCAAAAGATTTTCATGTTTACCTTACCGTAAATATATCCATGATGAGTATTTCAGAATATATGGATGTTTTTAAGGATTTTATCTATAAATCGCTTTTATAAAAATTATATGTAACTGTACACACACACACACACACACATGCACACACACCAACACTCTCACACACACATATTTATAGAGAGAGAGAGAGAGGGAGCACTACTCACATGCATGGATATGTCTGTATTCACAGTATTTTATGATTTTCAGGTTTCCCTTATCATACACATAGAGCTTTAATGGCCTGCTATATTTCTTAGACTGACAATTCTGCCCGGGCACATTTATACACTGAATAGATACATTGAGATTGCAGAGGAGTAAGTTCTATACCAGTATTCACTGAAGTTAGGGAATAAAAGGTAAGAAAGTCAGTGGTGGCCTAAGCCCTTCCTAGCCATGCTCTATTCTCACAATAGTTGTGTATTCAATAAACTGATGAATGCTTGATCCTCTGTTCTTCAGTATTAGTTCTATGTCGATTTTTATGGTGAGAATGCTTTAGCTTTTTCTGACTCAGAATAGAAGCCTTTGAAGGATTTTAAACAAATATTAGACATAATGTGGTTTCTGTTTAGAAAGAACTACTGACTGTAATATGGAAAATAGAAAATAGGCTCATGTGGGTTGCAAAGTTTCTGGTGAGGAAGCTACTGACATAACAGAGGTGCATTGTGGATGCTCACTGCTCCTATTTCTAGAACAGAGCACTTTAATTAATCCACAAACTATTCACTTAGTTGTGAGATAACGAGTAACACAAGAGTTTATAAACCAAGTAACTATTTAACCAATTAATTCTAAAGCCAAAATATGACCAAAAAGCTCCAAATAAAATAAAGTTAGCTAGTTCCTTATGACTGTAGATGCAAATTTCAGTGAAGTCATTTCTTAAAACAATAAGAAAACTATAAAAATGTAGAAATTATTCAGATGTTCAGAGTTGTTCAATACTGAAGATTCAGTTTCTGTAATTCATGTATTAGGTAGAAAAACTGCATTTATTTGAATAAAATGTATTACCTATACCTAAATGATATAAAATTCAATAAAATAACAAAAAGAAACACATCTCCCTCTATTAGAAAGGTAACTTGCCTCAGATCCTAAAATTAATGTAATTACAAGTTAGGTTATAAAGATATTCCCATTATTGTCAAACTCAAGGAAATATTCATTAACACTGTTATCACTGCTAGTATTGGTGTTTTGTGACTTGTAGTCAATGTTTAGTATTGGAATGCAGGTGAAGTAATATCTATAGCCTATAAATATAAGATAAATATTCTTTATATAGAAATGACAATAAATACAGACCTAGACAATATTTATTTAATTTCAAATTACTAATTATGCCATTCTAAAATGTATAAATTGTATTCTAATAATATCAAATAATCAAAGGCTCATAATTCTCTATCACTAGAAAAAATGCAAATTTAAAGGTAGTATACCATATTTCGCCATACATATCATCAGGTTTTTTGGTATACTAATAGAAATTGGTTAAGTGAATTCATGTTGTTTGTAATTTCTGATATTGTACCATACATGGCAACAGATTTTTTGCATAAAAGTAGAAAATTAGTTAAGGAAGTTCATGTTTGCTATTTCTGAGAGTAGTATAAATTACTTAATCTTTCCAGCTGTATTTGAAAATACTTAAGGAAGTTTCAACTCCAGCACTGCTTTATTCATCCATTTCAATCTACATAATCCTCATAAAGATCAATCATAGGGAAAACAAAATACGTGTTCAGAAATATTTTATATTATCATTTATAACAATGGTAAGCTGTCTAAAAATAATGCTACAAACAAAGGTACATTACCAGGAAAATGGCTATATCTTATAACAAACCAATATGAACAAGCCTTGCACAATCATCAAATATTCAATCATCAGAAAGTGTAATAAGCTTCATGGTATCATGATAAATTTTAGCAAAGCTAATGACTTGCTTTTAGCAAAGCAAGATGCATGATACAAAAGAGCAACACAAAATCTACGTTTCTACAATAAAAGTTGTAAGCACACATTCCAGGATGAGACCTACCATTATCTCTCAACAGGAGGATTCTGCTATACCGTCTCTGTCTTTTCCTCTACATAATTCCCTGAATTTTGACAGGAGGTATATGTCATTTGCAAACTCTACCATGCAAACCTTAGAGTTTATTTTAAAATAGTCCAATTGAAGGCATTCTTGATAGCAAAAGAGAAAGGATGTAAAACAATATTGATTAGGGACCTATTCTTTCTTTAGAAAGGCTTAGAGCTCGTTCAGTCTGTCAAAGAACATTGATTGCCTCTGTGTTCCATTTTATTCTGTAAGCTGGAAGCAGAGCTTTCAAAGATGAGCTAGTGACAATCATGTCCACATAAATCTCAGGAACCCTGTGCAATGTCAGTGCCAGTGCACTGAAATGTATCTTAATGTAGTATTAAAGAGTACCAAGGAGAGGAGAGTCTGCCAGAGGAACAGCAGGGAGAAGGACCCTTAGACAACAACCTTGATACTTATTTAAAAGGTAGGGCAAACTTTCCGCGTGGAAATACTAGGCAAAGTTATTTCAGGATGGGGAGAAGGCATGTGAAACAAAATAGAGTCACACATGATTCAAATCACGTAAGTATCATTTATCACTACTTTATGGTTTTTGTACATAAAAGACAACAAAAATCCTGATCTGATTTCACGCTGTTTGAAGTAAGGTCTTCACAGGTACTGTAGCACCTTCAGAGTATTACTTATAAACAAGACCCTTTAAGATCTGTGTATTTCCTCCATGTCATCTCTCAGGACTTCCAACTGCCCAGCCCTGATTCCAACCATAATACACTCATCTGTTTTCACCAGCACAACATGGTGACTTGTTCTCAAAGCCTCCAGCACCCTATCCTCCTCACAGAGGTTCCAGAGTAGTTTTAGTATAGTGTCTATGTTTTATACCATCATGGCATTGTAGGCCTGTCCCATTTGAAGTGTCATCTTTACATTAGTGTACTTCACTCAGCAGTACAGTATCTGATATGTAGCACAGAATCTGAGCCTTGTGGACACACAGCAAGCATTTGCAGAATCAATAAATGAGTGATTCAATGCAATATAAATTTTACCCTAAAAGGCTTACTACAGAATTCTTGGAAATATTAGTTAATTTTATCATAATGTTATCATATCTGAACACAAATCATGGAAAAGTGACCAATGATTAGTGTGTACTAAGAAGTAAAGAATTCTAAATTATGTTGAAAGAATAATATTTGTTTTAGTCCTCTAACTGATTTCAGTTATCTAAAATGAATGACAATTTTAAAAGAAAACAGTTGGAAAAGCATTCAAATCAGTCATATCCATTAAAAATGCATTTTGCTAAACAGATATAAAACAGCCTAGTAGTCCACAACACAGTTCATTTTGAATAGCAATGTCACAAGTAAATCATTACAGTACTATTTGATTTGTATAAAAGTCAGAGTAATGTATGATGCTCTCTCTGGCCCTAAAACTAAAAATAGAATGTGAAGCTATTGTATAGAAGCCCAGTCCTCACATGTCACAGAAATAATGACTAAGTAATGAGGAACGTCTTCTTCCCCCAATGTGTTTTTGCTGCTGGGTGGCCCAAGAATTCATCCAGTTCCTAACTTCCTCAATCCCATGTAGACGAATACTCCCATAAATATGTGCTAAGGTAGGGACTTGCAATACAGACATTCCTTATTTGCCTGATTGTGAAATATCTTTGAGGGAAATGAAGAAGAATATTAACCACATAGCAGAAGTTGAAAGGTTTTTGCTATCTTACTGCATGAGGATTCTAGTCTTATTCTGAAAAGTTTTAAGGGGGCCCGCGGTATAGCTCAGCAGACTAAGCGCTTGCTTAGGGAAGCACAGGGGTCAGGGTTCAGTTCCCGGCACGGCCTGCTGTACCAGCCCTCGGCGGTGCTTGCCTGTAATCCCAAAACTTGGGAGACAGGAAACACGGAGAGCACTATGAGTCTAGTGAGACCCTGCAAAAAAAAAAAAAAAAAAAAGAAGTCTAAAGCTTCTTAGCAGCTGAATTATGTGGACTCTCAGGCACAGCTATGAGATTTTTTGGGGGAAAAAAATAGCCCTCCTGATGAGAGTGTGTTATGCTTTGTGTTTAATTATTCCCTCAAAGCCTCATGCAGTCATGGGGCAGCTTCTGGAGTTCACGACTGATTTTGTGGGTATGGATGCCGCACCTACCCTGGGGCAGGTAATCGCACTACAGTACGAGAGGAGGCAAGAGGCTAGCTGGCTTCCTAAGCTGCTGCCATTCCCTTTGCTCTCTGCCCTTTGCCACACCATGAAAAGCTGCTCTCTGCCCTTTGCCACACCATGAAAAGTTGCTCTCTGCCCTGTGCAGTTGTGCCTTGGAGCCAGCCGAGTATGAACTGAAACCTCCAGTAACTGTGAGTTAAATAAACCTTTGCTTTCGTAGCTTTCTGTGCCAGGGATTTGTCCCAGCAATGAGAGAACAGTAACAGAGACAGAAAATGAGAAACTGCGTTTTGATCTATTTTCTCTTTGAGAGTGTGTAATTCGCATGTCTGTTTCTAATAATTCTGACTATGGACTTTTAAGTTCAACAATGAGTCAATAAAAAGAATGAATGATAAATGGGTTAATGGATCAATTATTTTTCATGAGGCTTGATAGAAGGCTCTCAGGGAGTTACTTCTAATTTGTGATACTACACAAAAACCCGTTGACAGAACTCATTGTACCAGCAAAATTCTATGTGCACATGCAACTTTGTACTAAGAGATGAGATCATCTCTTAATTAATCCCTACACTATGATCTATGTATGCATGCATGGGTGATAATATTTGTATATGTTTCTACCCATGTTTATACGTGTATAAATTCTGCAAGAATGTATGAGTCATCGTGCACTCACAATGAAAAATAGGAATTGTCTTTAAGCAACTACATGCTTTAGGATGATTTTCTTTGAAGTTGATTTTCTTTGAGTGAGAATGTGTATATTTTAATTATTTAAATGCTCATCTGCATGTTATAACTTTTCAGATAGATAGCTATTGTGAGAATAGAATTCATCTTTATGTATTTAGTACAGAGCTGATAGGGTCTGACTATGGAGATTGGACTCATAGTGATTCTCCTGTTTTCAGCCTCTTGTGTGCTGGGATTACAGATGTGGACCACCATGGCCTGTCTCAACTGAAGTCACAGCATGTCTCAGGGGTGGGCTGGCATAGCACACCAGGGATCAAACCCTGGTCCTGGTGCTCTCCTTCATCAAGGGCTTTAGTCCGCTGAGCTATCTGGCTAGCCTTCAGAAAAATATTTTAACAGATGTTTTCCATGAACTTTTAGAAAGAAGGAAACAAGATATTCTCTTCTATAACATTAAATGTTACTCAATAATTTGAATATTTAAAGTCAGAAGCACAATTCAAGAACAGCTTTTTGTGGGGTCGGGGGTTATTTGATTCTAAGCATCTACTCTAGAAAAGAACAGTATAGAAACTGCCTCTGAGAAGGCAACTAGAGACATGAGAAGAAATTAAAGTTGACCCAAAGGCTTTAAGCAAAGCCCAAGCCAAAAAAAAGGATTAACATTATGTCAACAGGAATATCTAGTTAGCTGAGGAAAGGTATTGTGGCTTTATTCTGGTTAGATGAGGCTCCACCACCATCCCATGGGTGATTGCTTGTGAGCTACTTGGTTTGATCTCCTCGCTTTCTCAAAGACTTGTTTTTGGTGAGTGGGACACACCACTGATATGAAGGCCATGTCCCCTTTAGGAGGAGAAAGGATGTACAACAAATTCAATGGAAACTGTGGCAGGAATATTAAGAAAGCCCTTGGACTTTCTAACTGTCAGATGAAACAAAGTAAAGAATGTCATTTATTTTACTTATGTCAGCTCCCTTGATTCATAATACTAGTGGTAAATGCATTTTAGAGGAACAGGTCAGGGATCACTAATCCTTCCTTAGTGGCTGCTTATCTTATTAGATTTAAACTAAAAGAAAAACAATCTAATAAACAGCCAAGATGCTCATAGAGAATTAAGATGCTTTCTGAGATTATCTGAGACTCAGCACAGTTTCAATCTTAGCTCAAAATCACATACAACTTTCTTTCCATTAGGCCAAATAAAAGAAAACTCTATGTGGATTGCAATGTGAAACATGTGGAGTGTAGAATCCTCCTCACATCGACTGAGGTCATCTCTTAATGGGTCCCTGGTGTCTCAGACCTCATCACCAATGATTACTTTTTCCTTTTCAAGTGTGTGCTGATCACTGAGCACCTCTGGGTGCCCTCTGCCTGTAGACATTGGTCTCAACATATGAGAGCTGGAAGCCCCATTTCAAAACATCCTCTGTAGGTCAGAGTTAGTTACCAAATATTCCCAGTGTTTCCTTTGAACAATAAGTATTTTGAGCCATTGGCCTGGAAGACACTATATAAAGCTTTTAATGTGGCATTTGTTCCTCTCCAAAATCTGACTCTAAGCTAGTTATTGTTATCTCTCACTGTCTCTTTATATCTATGTCAATGATTTGATTATTCCTGCTTCAGAATCTCACCAGTACCTCCCCAAGCTCCAGTTTTCTTTTGCTCCTTCAGTATGTAGTGTTAAATTTGTTGCTACCCTTGAGGACTCATCTTCTAATGCTCTGGCTACAGAACTAGACCAGAGGTTCCTACTATTGAGAACCCATCTCTCAGAGACCAGAAAGCAAAGACTGTGAACCTTTAGGCTACTCAGTTTATGGCGGTTCGGGAATACAGTAAGAGGTGGTTATGAATGTTATGTGTATGCCTAAAGATGCATGGTTAATCCTTAAACCAATCCTTATGTAAATATTTCATTCATTAAGCCTTATAATATTTGCTAACAGCAGAGTCAGTTTAATGTATGTCTATGTATGTGTGTGTGTAGATAGATAGATAGATAGATAGATGATTTGGTGTCTAGCTGTTCTGAGTTGAGTTAATACGGTAGCTATCTAACATCTGTATGATCTCAAATGAGTAAATTAATGTGTTTAACCTCATTTAACTTTTTCCTAAGATAGTCAAGTGAGTATTCACATTATAACTTCTCACAGCATAATGAACTCTCCTGTTCCAAGTTGATCACTCACAGAGTTTTTTACATAGTCATTAAAGAAATAAATGTGTAAGATGTTTACAGTACAACATCAAGTTCTCTTTGAATATTTGCTTTGTGGTTCCATTACTGTCTGCTTTTTGTTTTGAGTTTTGTTTCCCAAAAGTTCATATGTAGAAGAGTTCCTTGCTAGCACATCCTGGCATGAATGTACAGGGAGATGGGGGACTTTTAACGAGGTAAGAGATACAATGAGGTCATTCAGAGAGGACTTAACCCAGCAGGATAGGTATCATTATAAAATAAGATTGAAGCACTTGCATATCCAGAAAAGAAAGTTAAAAACACGAGAGTCTAAGAAGCTATGAAATAGAAGCCTTGAAGGAATCTAATACTTCCAACCTAGAGCTTGATGTAAGACCACTAAATACAGGACAATGAGAGAATACATTTATGTTAAGTCCCTGAATTTGCACTACTTTGTCATGGTATCCATAGACAATAATATCTTAACACATGGTTTTAATATTAAAATTGGTACACCTGAATTATAGGGTGATGTGTATTCCGGTGTCTGAGTTAACCCATTTGGGATAAAAATTCAATCTCATTATAAAATTGCAACTTTACTTGAACATTAGATTGCAAGAACACTTTTCTTGCTGAAAAATAAAGTCCCAAATACAGTCACTGCCAAACTTCGATGTTTATTCTTCTGCTACTGCAAGATGCTATTGTAACTACCCCACCACTGAGTCAACTCTGTCTACCTAACATTCGAAAACAGTAACGTGAAAAAAAAAGAGGGACTGACATAGTGAAAAACTCATGCTAGAAAAATCCTCACTTGGGAGGCTGAGGCAGGAGGATTAGTGTGAGTTCCAGACCAGCCTGAGCTACAAAAGTGAGACCAAGGCCAGCCTGAGCTGCATAGTGAGACCCTGCCTCAAAAAGACACACACACACACACACACACACACATCCTCACGAAGTAGCTGGAAGCTGTGTTTTATGATCAGTGTATACAGTGAATATTTAAATTTCTGGAACTGAAGTCAAAGAAACATTATCATTAGCCCTCCTCAGAGCACACCACCTCTTTTTGAACACACCCCAACTTTTTTATTTGTATATATTTTTAGGGAAGTCTCTACAGGGTGTTCAGAGTTTCGCTACTACATCGTACTCCTAGTGATCACCCTGTTTACAGCTTCTCCAGAGTTGGGATTACAGGTTTGCACCACCACAGCCAGTCTCAATTACCCTCTCTGTGTGCCCTGTAGGTGGGGCCATCACAGGAGGCCTGGGGATCAAACCCCTGGCTCCTGTGCCTGCTTACAGGTGCAATCCACTGAGCTATTTGACCAGCCCTCATACACCCCACTTTCTGAAATGGTTCTTTCTTTTGGGAGGGTAGTACTGGGGATTGAACTCAGGAACCTGCACATGCCAGGCAGGTTCTTATTCTACTGACCTATCTCACCAACCCATCTAAAGTAGTTATTAAAGTCTTTTTACGGGAGTGTTGTTAGGGGGAGTGTTCAGAAATACAGTGAATGCTGCTGTCATGTGACATCCAATGAAAAGACAGATGTTACACAGGAGTGTAACATGTAACTGGAATGGTGGTAGCGGCCACTCTTGTCTTTTGTGTCTTTGTGATTGTAGAGGAAATGTTTTCAACTTATTTCACATTTATGATGATGGTGGCAGTAGTTTGCCGTACATGGATTTTATGTGTTTGTGATAAGATTTTCATATGTCAATGTTTGTCAGCATTTAAAGTCATGAATGGATTTTGGATTTTTGACAAGGGTTTCGTCCCTCTCTGTTTACATATTATGAATTCTGTCCTCCCTTTTGTTTACATAATATACTGCATTTCTTGTTCTACCTAGGTCAAACTATTGTTGTATCCATGGGATGAGGTCCACTTGGTCATGACGCATGACCTTTCAGTTCTGTATTGTACTTATTGTCAGTATCTTGTTGAGAATTTTGCATGCTCATCAACAGCTGATTTGATAAAAAAAAAAAAATGTATTGGCTTTACACAACGCAGTACTATGCAGCCATAGAGCAGAGTAAATTTGAGTCATTCATGGGAAAGCAAATGCACCATGAAACCAGACTGGTAAAGTGAAACACATGTACAAGTGATTAAATATCACGTGCTTTCTCTTATATGAAAAATCCAAAGTTGACATCACTGAGGAGCAAAAGAAAAGAGATGCTTGGAAGTAAGGAGGTAGCCTTTAAGAAGAAGAGATGGCACCGGAGTGGGAGGAGATGGCGGGGAAGGACGAAGAAAGGCAGGTGAGGAGGATCCCGATGTGACATGTGCGCACCAAGCGGACGCACTGGTTCTCCCCTGAGAATAGAGTTATGGCCTCTAACATTGACTTGAAGAAAAGGGATGAAAAAAAAAAAAAAAAAAGGAAAAAAAATATGTACAAAGGGGTGAGAATAATGAGCAAAGCATGTCTGAAGGGAGGGGGAGTGTTCTCAGTGGACTGCGAGTGATGTGGCTTTTGCTGGAATGATTTCTTTTTAATTTAAAAATTCACTGTAGGCCTGGTCATGCCTCCTACCCATTATCACTTTCACCAATCTGTTCTCTCACCCACTCAACATGGAGGGAGATCAACGTGTGATACCAAAAGCATACTCATCAAATAATAACCAAATAAAAATAAGCTGTGATATTTATATAGTCTTTATATTCAAAGGAGGTAGTTAAACGTGTACAACATTATACATTATTTTATTGTGAAAGTGAATTAAAATGAAAAAAGTGGAACAGTAGGAGGCAAATATCTTTACAAAAATCATATACCTCACACACTGAAAAATTAGATTAAATCCTAGAAATCTATGGTGCAGTCTGATACACTGTTTTATCAATACTTCTCTTTAAAAGCATTTAAATCATGCTTTAATGTAAAATGATAGTTTGTATTGTTTTCCCTTCATGGGGCAAATTATAGAGCTACTTAAATACATCGATTCACTTATGCAAAAAACACTTATCACCCACTATGTGATATTGGGAATATATGACACACTCAGATCTTGCTCTAAATTTTCAACTTTACTTATGGAAAGCAATCATTAAGTATATAAATTAATATGTATGCAGTTATCATGCTAATGTATGTAGTCTAACATGCTATACTAGAAATAGTTGAGCTACTGTGAAATACCAATGGAGCATGAGTTTCTTTCACTGACAAAACTTCCCCTCTTGTCAGTTAATATATTTAATCTGATGAAAATGTGAGATTCTGCCCAGCATACGTGCAATTCATCATTTGGTTTGTGTATCTTGTACTCATCATTTGTATTTTAGGGTAACTTAGTATAGTCTATCTAAATGCTATATAAAGAATCTATATTTTTATAATAATGTCTTTGATTTTATTTTTTCACAACAAATCAGTCCTTTGTTTATATTTTTGCAAAGTTAATAACACATGACACAAGGTTGCCTAGCAACTAATAGCTGACCTTGACCAGACAGGATGTTTATGTCAGGACTGAGTTATTTTGTTTGCTTTAGGATCTGAGACCTAGTCCCACCTACACACTTGATCAATTTTCTAGCCTCAGTGGCTCCCAACAGGTCACGTATTTTGGTTTTGTTTTGTCACAGATGGGTGTTTCATTACAGTTAGAGAAAGGTAAATCCTGAGGAGACTTGACTGATCTTGTCAGTTAGCAAAAGTTACATTTTTTAGTTACATAGGTCTTGCTTATCTTGGTTTTAACCATCCAACAGGCAAGTGTAACCATGAGGTATAAAACAAATCATAGCATATTAATATGCTAAGCTAAAAAAGGCTCAAGTCAACAACTTCTGACACTGCCAGTTGTGCTGATAACTCACTACTGCTATGAACTACTGGACCACACTGGGTTATTTTGCATAATTCAAGTACCTACAATCTTTGGACTGGTACCAAGTATGAAAAGTTTCTTTATTTTTATTTTTTCATTATTTTTATTTTTGGAAAGGTCTACAGGGTGTTCAGGGTCTCACTACTAGTTTGGACTCATAGTGATGTGCCTGTTTACAGCCTCCCAAGAGCTGAGATTACAGACACGCAGCACCATGCCCAGTCTCAATTGCTGTCTCAGTGTACCACGGGGACAGGGACAGCAGTACTGACCTGGGGACCAAGGCCCCTGGCCCCTGCACCTACTTACAGGTGCCTTTAATCCACTGAGATATATGGCTGACCCTGAAAAGATCCTTTAAAGACTTTTCCAAATATCTCTTTTTATAATATCTTTTAGGCAAACTTTGCTAATTACATCAAAGCTGTTTTACGTGGGTTCTCATATTTCCACTTAGTTAGTAATAAAAGAAATGAGCATTTGCCTTTTCTGTTCTGTCTCTCTGCATCAGGTTGTAAATGATAGAGTATAACGTATAACTATACATCAAGACTTTATAGAATTGGGACTAACATCAGTTCATCTGTGTGTGTGTGTGTGTGTGTGTGTGTGTGTGTGTGTGTGTGTGTGTGTGTGTATGGTTAGAACTACCTTAACTATGATATAGTTTCTTACACAGTTCATAGAAGAAACTATTTTTTGTTATTAGTACGCAAAAAATCAAAGGGAGATATGTGATACCAAAAGTTAAGACTTAATTTTTTTCAGAAATAAATTCAAAGCAGTGCCAATGCTTATGAAATTGGAAATTCAATTTATTTCAGGCTCTATACCTATTTATCCATTCATCCATCCATCTGAATAAACATGATGAAGATAAATGATAGCTAATTTGTAGTATGAACGTAGGATTCAATAAGCAATTCATCTTAAGTGTCTTCAAGACATCTGGAAACTAGAGAGTATCCAGCATCATAAGATTATTATCACAGCTAGTATCTTCCTACAAATTTAGATTACAGACATCAATGAAATCAAGGACAATATAAGGAGAGGTATCTGATGCTGGAGGGTTTTTAAAATTTTCTTCTGAAATTTAATTTCTCATGTAGTAAATATGAACAGAACAACAGATGTTCATTTCTGAATTTTATAAGCTCTAGTCATTGACAAAAATGCTTTACTGAACACTAAAAATGTTGAGGATAATCAAAATGCTGGTGCTAGTCTATCGTAGTTAAATTAGTATCAAAATTATTCAAGGCTTTGTGAAGACATCCAACTGTGCTCTCCAAATGTGAACACAGAATATCGAACTAGGAGAGTATACCAAAAAGAGAAAAATTTGTAGAGACTCTCAAGTGTTTAAAAATTTAACTTATATATTAAATATGACAGATTGCTAAAATATTTTAATACAATGACAATACTCAACATATTGAAGTTATATAATGATAAATAACTGATGAAACCAATTATAACCCAATAATGCATAACTACTTGAAACGTTCATGATTACATTTACACATCTCTCAATGTATAGATTCAGAGCAGTTTACATTTATGGAAGTTTGTGTTTATTTTTGCAGGAGACAAAGTGTGTGAAATCTTCTTGTAATACTAGTAATTTCTTCATAAAGTGAAAGGCATTCTCATACCACATTTGCTGAACATGAATATAGGCATTAGCATTATGAAAATGAGTAAGGACATTTCAAACATTTGCCTCTGATCATTTTGGGGTGTGTCACATATAGATTCCATGACCTTAAACACTATAGAAGTAACGAAGATGAAATAACATATCATGAATGAATTACAGAGGAGTTTTCAGAGGAGGTGATTTATTAGAAGAGTTTCCCTGTTACAGAAAGAGAAGAGCAGAAATATTCTAACTGGGAAGTAGGAAGCGTACAACAAAGCAAGAAAATAAAATAATAATTATCACTACGACTTAGAATAATTGCGTGATAATATAGGTTCTTAAATCCAACTTTGTACATCGTCATCATGACTCTACTAATATGCCCGATCAGAGAAGCGTCACCTCAACTGCTTCACAGATGGCTACGCACTGCCTAGTGCATATTGACCACTGCGCTAAGGGATACATTTATTTAGCCTCACTGGTAATGGCTATGGAGGGAAGTATTAATACTAATTCTTGCAGGAGGAAGAGAGAGAAAGAGAAAGAGAAAGAGAAAGAGAAAGAGAGAGAGAGAGAGAGAGAGAGAAAGAAAGAAAGAGAAAGAGAAAGAGAAAGAGAAAGAGAAAGAATTAAAGACATAAATTATTGAACTTGAGGAAAGATATAGACTAAACCAGGGCAAAAACTGTGAATTCACCTTCACTATATGGGGAGCTGACTAAAATTTATAGAAAAAAATTAATACTTTCATAAATAACATGCTAAATTAATTATTAAAAACACTTCCAAATTATGTATCAATGTCTGTGTTTCCCCTATCTAACTTAGAGTGCATAACTAAATTTTCCAAATCTTATGAAGCATAACAGGCACAACAATACTCATTTTTTTTTTAAGATTTTTTATTTTATTTATTTATTTTTTTCTTGTTTCAGAACCTTTGTTTGTTTATTCACTCATTTTTATGGCCGGCTCAGCCCACCCCGAGGGCAGGGCTGGCGCAGCATGTGGTGCCGGGGATCGAACCGAGGTCCCTGAAGCCTCCCAAGCTTTCCCAAGCAGGCGCTTTAGACCACTGAGCCATCCCACCGGGCCCACTCATTTTTCTTGAAGGAATAAATTAAGTTTTTTTTTTCAAATTGACCTATTTGTCAGCATACAACTAGATACAACTTTGTATTGGCCTTGCAACTTACCAATCTGTGCATCAGTTTGTTCTCTGATTTGGATCAACTGGGTTTGACTTTAAATTTGGTGTTAGGTTCCACAGTGTTGCATGGGTTTCTATCTGCAGTTAGTCAACACTTACTGATCTCATTTTCTTCCTATGGAGATAGCAAGAAGAAAAGGCACACTTGTGACCAGATCTTGAAGTCCAGGTCTAGTACTCATTTTTCTCTAAGTAAAGAAAGTCACTTAACCAAGCTGAACATCACCATACTGGTAAAATGGTAAAATAAGCTCTATTCAAAAAAAAAAAAAAAAAAAAAAAAAAAAAAAAAAAAAAAAAAAAAGCAAAATTATAGGAAAAACCTGTAAATATAGTGAATTAGGTTAAAGAACATCAAGGCCATCAATATTAAGTGACAAAAAACTCACATTTTTCTATCTTGAAAATTGTTCATGTTTAATAAGTGAGCTGCTGAGAGATTAGCATGTTTTTGGTTTTTGTTTGTTTGTTTGTTTGTTTTTGGGGGTTATTTGTTGTTTTTTTCCCCCCCGGGAACCAGGGTTTGAACTCAGGATCTTGCACTTGCCAGGCAGGCACTTGTGTCCCTGGGCTATCGCTCTGGCCCCCAAGTTTTGTTTTATGAATATTTCTTGATATGATAAAGTACATTGTTTGAAATATTTCAAATAAAACATTTGGAAAATGTATTTAACGAAAGATATTTTGACTCTGGCACCCCTTTGTGTGCTGAAAGCATATGAAAAACATATCATGATTCCAGTTGTTAGCACATGTGACTAAATTTGCAGATATCTCCATCTTGCCCTTTCATGCCACAAGCTATTTATTACTTTCTGATACATAAACTAGATTTAAAAGGGGTGGGGGGCCTGGCCTGATAGCTCAGCTGACTAAAGCGCCTGCATAGGCAGGACACAGTGGCTGAGGTTCAGTCCCCATGGCAGCCCCACCTGTGTGGCACTGAGAGGAGAACTGAAACTGGGCATGGTAGCACGGGCCTGTAATCCCAGCACTTGGGAGGCTGAAAACAAAAGACTCACTATGAATCCCATCTATGTAGTGTGACCCTGCAGACCCTGTCCTAAATACAGAAGAAACAAAAAACAAACAATAACAACAAAAAATTGCTAAGGTCAAATCAGTAAATATTTATAAAATCATAAAGATTATAGTACATTTTCTATTAATCTCTCTGTGAATACTAGCTTCAGGAATACTGAGTAGAATTTATAGTCCAGTGAGTAAATATGAGGATGTTTATTTCCCTTTATTAATGCATACAACAAAACATACCTTTTGGGTCTGACTCCCTGGATCCTGAAACGATTGGTTGTTGTTGTTTATGTCTAGTAGTTAATGTGTTGAACTGCAAATGTCCAAAATTTAAACATGTAAATGAAACCTTGAATAAAGCATGTGCAAGTTTATAATCTTAAGGTGGGAATGGAAAAGAAAATCTTTGCAACTATGACTCAAAATCGACTAGCCTGAAAATATTGCTGAACTCTACTACATTAAAAAAAAAAAAATCTTCATTCAGGCCAAGGAGATAGATAGCTCAGTGGCATAAGTACCTGGCTGGCAAGTGCAATGTCCCGAATTTTATTTCCAGTACCACACATACAAAAAACAAAAACAACAACAAAAAACTTAATTCATGCAAGGTAAAAAAATCATAATAGTCAAAGAACTTAAATAGTTGGTATTTATATTTCATCGATCAAACAGCCCTTAAAGCATAGATTTCTCTTGGAAACTGGGGAAAAAGACATAACCTCCATGGATGATGAGGAGGGCACAAGGATAATTCATAGAAAAACACATGCAAACAGATGTTTTATATACCATTATGTGCTGCCTTGCTTACGATAAGAGAAATACAAATGAAAACTGCATAGACAAATTGGACATGGTGGTGCATGCCTGTAATTCTGGCACTGAGGAGGCAGAGGCAGGAGGATCACCATGAATTTGAGGACAGCCTGAACTACATGTTGAGACCTAGTCTCAAAAAAGAGTCCAAAAGAATACAACACAAAATTGCATAGGCATTATAACATCTAAAGCCCAAATGCATGCCAATATATTGAGGTAAGGATACTGCCATGTATTCTCATATATTGTTAATGGAACTACAAAATTACATAAGTCCTGTCAAAAGGAATTTGACAATTTTCAAGATTACAAGTACACTTAACTTTTTTGTTGTTGTTGCCTTTTTGAGACAGGGCCTCACTATGCAGTTCTGGCTGGTCTTCAAAAAGACAAAGGACAAAACTAAAACCTATCTTTTAGAATTGATTTGCAGGTCAAGTGAGGTAATTCCTATAAGAAATATTACACTATAATTAATTTTGTAATAATGATTATTCCTGCATACTTCGGTTTTACCACGTGAATTCCATACACATGCATAAATATTTATCTAATTCTCCAGAATTCAGTGCTGTAGGATTTGAGACTTTATACCAGAAATGTCAGTCTGCCTAGAGAGAAGAGAATCAGGTAATTCAATGCTATGCAAAGGAGAACAAGTTTGACATTGGTGAAAAAAATTAGAAGGCTCATAAGAAAGGAAACTCAGAAGTTGAAGACAGAAGTCAACTTAATTTCTCAGGAACATCTGGTAGAAGTGTGACAGCATTTCTTTAATAGTTGGGAGGCGGGATTATGCTTTGCACAGAAAGCTATGAATATATTACCTGAAGACCCATAGTCTAATATCACTTTCCAAAAGAAAATAGAAAAAGGACAAAAACTGTTTTCCTCGGAATCTGTAGCTTTTTAAAACTGTTTAAATATTATATTTGAGACTTTGGGCTCACCTAAAAACAACATATCAAATCTTTTATAGTTTCTTCCATAGACAAAATAAAATAAAATAAAATAAAATATTTCTCACTACCTAACTGTCCAAATAGTGATAAATTGAATTTTTCAAGTCCCCAGTATGCTGTAGCATTGTTATTTCTGAATTTTGAGGGAAATGTAAGACTCAAACTCTTTTGAGCAACATTAAAAAATTATTTTCCTTATCTAAGAAAACAGTTTATGTGTATATCTATTCTTTTATTTTAAAAGAGGAGCCTTAATCTATTGGTCAATAAATTGATCAACCACGGTGTTTGCTTTCATAACAAGACAGAAAAAGCAATTTGGAGGAAATGTGGAGCATGAGTAGAGCTAAATCTCTCAAAAAAATTCAAATTGTACCTAGGAATGTAGGATACAAGGTATGTGACCAGAGGAAACTAACTTTAAGTACTTATAAAATATTTCAGACTTTTAAAAAAGCATCAGAGTATATATATTTGTATAGCATAAGATACAGTTCATCTTTTTCCTTATTGCATCTCTATAGCCCCTTTTGGCAAAATCCCTTGCACTGGTTTCGGGCCTGCCCAGGACACATCTTCACTCAATGTTTCTTCCTCAGAGATCTTTATTCCTCAACCGTACTTCCTGTTATTTTCTCATTTATTTTGCCCTTTACTTACATGCTGGGTTTCTCCTATAAGAAAAACATGTGGTGATTAAGTTTCTCTTTTTATTTGTACCAGTTAGAACTGTGGTCTCAAGGTGCATCCATTTTCTCTACCAATGTCATGAATTTCTCTTTCATTATGGTACAGTACTTTCCTATTACATGGCAATGAGAAAGCTTCCTTATCCATTCATCTGCTGATGAATAGATATGCAGCTTCCAATGTTTAACTGTTATGGATTATACTGCTAAATAATATATGAGTCGATGTCTAATTGTAGTTTTTTGAGAAATCCCCTTGCTGATTTCTATTGTGGTTATACTAGTCTACATCCTCACCAATAGGTAAAATCCTCACCCAGAATCTCACCAGCACCTCTTTCAGTTTGATTTCTTGATGATGACCATTTCAAAGATTGAACAAGAAAAAATAAAAAAAAAAATTAAAAGATGCAGTCAAAAATTGGCAACCGAAATTCATAGACACTTCACAAGAAGAAGCATGGTCAATGGATATATGAAAAAATATTCATCATTACGGGTCATTAGAGCAAAGCAAACTAAAACACTAAGATTCCATCTTAACTAGAAAGGGAGATATTTTAACTGCTTGAAGATATCAACCCATAATTACAAAGGCACACTCTTATTTCTTACCACAAATTATCTAATAAAATTAAATTGGGGGCTGGCCAAATACCTCAGTGGATTAAAGTGCATGCAAGCAGGCACAGGGTCCAGGGGTTCCATCCCCAGGCCTGTCATGCTGGCCCTGCCCTGGAGCACTCTGAGATAGCAATTGAGACTGGGAATGGTGATGCGTACCTGTAATCCCAGCTCTTGGGAAGCTGTAAACTGGTAGATCACTACCAGGCCAATCTAATTGTGAGATCCTGGACACCCTATAGACCTTTACCTAAAATACAAAACATAAAAATAAAAAATAATATTTAAAAAAATAAATTAAATTGGGACAGTATATAGAACACATCATGCTAGAAATGTATCTGAGCCGACCAGAGTCCCAGAAAATTGCTTTATCCTGTTCTAGGAATTATCCTGAGTACAGTATTGCCTTCTCTGTTGAACATTTGTTAAATGATACATTCATATTGAACATATTGATAACATCAGAACTGTAAGAAATATTCCATTACTTTCATTGCAAGCACACTGTGCATTTCTATTTCTTCTGAAGTGTAATATGGACATGATGTTTAGAGCAATGAAATGTAAGAGGGAGCTACATTTCCCAGTAGAAGCTTTAGTATTCAGTATGTATCTTGTAAGGTGTGCTTTTCAGCCACCATAGTGATTATGAGAGGATATGTCAAAATTGAGCCACCATTAGTTGAATACCTGAATAACAATAATGAGTGTCCTCCTATCTGCACAAGGCATACAGAATGAAAAAAGAACATGTGGTCGCCTTAAACCATGAGTGAAGATCACTTCATAGCATGCTACAATTCATGCAATCTTTACTAAAAAAAGGATTCTTAATCTGCTATGCAGATATTCAGCTGGGAACTTTTTATACTTTATTGTATAGTTAAATATCTCTTCACTCTAAGTAACCTTACTATCTGGCTTCCTTATTTCTTAGGCATGATATATTATAAGTAAGAACTAGAATATGGTTTTCTTTTTTTATTATTATTATTATTTTTTTTTGTCTTTTTGAGGCAGGGTCTCGCTATGCAGTTCAGGCTGGCCTTGAGCTCACTTTTGTAGCTCAGGCTGGTCTCGAACTCGCACCAATCCTCCTGCCTCAGCCTCCCAAGTGCTGGGATTACAGGCGTGTGCCACCACGCCCGGCTAGAATATGGTTTTCGAATAAATATTCTTTTAAAAACAGTTTTTAAATTAATTGCTACATTATTTTCTTTTATTCTGTAGTGCTATAGAATGAGGTTTTTGTTTTTGTTTTGCTTTTTTTTTACCTGAACTTTCAGTGTCAAGCAAATGGATGCACCCTGTCCAGGAGGAACATCTAACCACAGGCAAACAAAAGAATGTGTTTATATTTTGTATCCATTCATCAGGTGATGGGCATTTGGGTTGTTTTTAAGATTTACCTATGACAAAATGCACTACTATAAACATGGGTGCATATACATATATATATATATATATATATTTATTTATTTATTCATATATATATATATATATATATATATATATATATATATATCCGTGGTACGATGTTATCAGTTTTTCTGGAAAAAACAACTATGATGGAAAAGCTGGGTTAAATGTGTTGTCCAGTCCTGGTTTTTTGAAGCACATTCACACTGATTTCCACAGAGATTGTACCAGTCCACATCCTACCAACAATGAAATACTCCCCTCCTATGTTTATTATTGATTGATTGATTGATTGATTGATGATATTCATTCTCTTGTGAGATAGAATCTCAATGTTTTTTTAATTTGTATTTCTTGCATGAATGGTTATGATGAAAAATGTTTTCATGCATTTATTTACATTCCTCAATTTTTATTTACTTTTATTTTTAATATATTTGGTTCAGGGTCTCATTATGCAGTTCAAAATCGCAGTGATCTTCTTGTATTCATCCTCCACAGCCCTGAGATTCTAGGCACATACCAACATGCCTGGCCAGCCATTTGTATTTCTTTGTCTGAGAAGTGTGTATTTATCTCAGATGTGGTATATTTATATAATGGAGTATTACTCAGGTTAAAAGAAAGATAAACTCGAGGTTTTGGTAGGTATATGGATGCAACTGAAAAACCATACTCATAAGAGAAATAAATCAGACACAGATGTGTGAACATCATATTGTCTCCTTAGTGTAAGAACCCAAAAAAGTAAATAAAATTTGAAATGTAAAATAGGTACTCTGAAAGGAAAGAAACCATTGAAAGTGAAGGAACTACTAGGACGAGAAAAAGGAGAAAAGAAAGAGGAAGGAAGGGGAAAAGAGGTAAGTTTATATAGAGAGTAATAGTTTGAATAATGTTATTGCTGATTTCTACACATCTGTTGAATAGAACAGTTAGTGCATAAAAATTTGGACCAATTATTTTGATCAATTTTGCATACATATGTCTGGTAATCTGGACAATTTAAAAATTGAGTCCCTCTTCATCCTACATATATATTCAGAGGAATGCAGTCTGAAATTTTGTATTGTCACAGTAGAGACACATAAAACATGTGTAACTAGAAATAACAAATAATATTTCAATGAATTTTGCTGCTTTAATTGGATCTACATTAAGGTACTCTTCATAAATAGGAACTCACAATACATTTTCCTCTCTGTAAAATATATGTGGCTTCCTCACATTTTTGAAAAGCAACAATTTAAGGTCATTAAAGCAGTTAATATGTACAACCACATAATGCATACCTTCCTTTTTCATTAGTGAAAATTACCCATCATACTCTTTAAACCTGTATTTTTCAACTAATGCTTAATCCAAGTATCCTAGTTGCTCTGCTAGGAAAATTCTACCTATTCACAAAAATGTCCTTTTTAATTAGCAATTATGATACACTGAAAACCACTCAGGAAAGACATTTGAGTAAAAAGAATGAGAAATCACTTTTATAATTTCATGAAATTGAATTTAAAGTTATCTTTTCTCTGATCTTTGTTTTTTTAAATTTTATTTTATTTATTTTTTACAATAATTAATACATTGCATATTGTTTTCTTCGCCATAGTTGTTCAGAGTACAAGATGCAGACATAATTTCTTGTCTAAACATCATTAGTACAAATCCTTCTTTTCATTGCACAAAGAGAAAGTAGCTGTTTATATAGTCTAATAGTCCCTAACAGCAGAGGATTATCAGCTCATCTGGCATTATCAGGTGCTGTTGACTTGAGCCTTTTACACCTGAGGGTATTGATAGAGCTTTCCTTTTTATGCCTCATGGTTAGACATTTCTGCTGTATACTTAAAACCAAGAAAACTGACCTCATCAGATACAAAAGATATATATTTTTTATCTTTGTTCATACTAGAACTAATGGTGCAATTTGACATTAAGTCTATGTAGTCCTTTACAGAGAGTCTGATTTTATAAATTTATGGTAATATTTATTTATTTGTTTATTTGTTTGTTTGTTTGTTTATGGTACAGATTGAACTCAGGAGCCTGAGCTTGCCAAGCAGGCACTTATTCTACTGAGCTATTTCACTGGACCTAATATTAATAGTTTTAACTTCTACTACACTATTATTTTTCCCAGTTCATGTTAATAAAACTTCTTGTTGCTTTTATGTAGCCACACCTGCTTCTTTCCTCAACACAGCAAAAACTCAAATCATATCACCAAATTCCAGAAGCAAACAAAAAAATGAAACTAATCACTTGAGATCACACATAAAAGTGATTCGATTAGGAACTCGAATTTTTTCAATGTTCAGTTTTAATTTCTTCAGACAGAGCCTTCATTATACTTTTTATGTGACCTGAAAATACTTGTCTTTAAGAGGAAAAACTGTAAATAATTGGAAAATGTCCATATATGGTATCTTCAATCTTTTCATTATTAGTAAGACATTACTTTCTGAAACTTGATTATGGAGGGTGGGTTTAGAGAATATAAGGACTGGTGCAGTATTGCTGGGGTTCATGTCATCCTGGGGATTTTTATCTCTTTTGTCTCTGGTGGAACAAATGGAGAGGCACAGCTGGAGAATCTACAGAGACAGCGGTATACAGAGGGTCAGTGACCGAACATCAGGCCTAGGACACAGAGACACAGGTGGACTTCGTCCTTCCAGTAAGAAGGCAGCAATACATTCCCTGGCCTCATTTCCTTCTCTTTCTATGCCTTTGTGAGCTTCATACCTGATTTCCCCAGAAGATCACTCAACAGGAAGGGAGTCACCGCACCGATACACTCCGAAGACGACTAGTCCATGTGCTCTAGAGGGCGTTGCCGTTGCCCGGGCAAGCGAAATATACCACACACATCATGTTCCTTTTTTCTGCGAATTGTAACTCTTGAACCATGCTACTAAAGCCCAAATCTTTGCCAAGACAAAATGGTTGTTACCTAATTAATTATTGTTTGTGATGTGCTTGAACAAAACTTAAATGAAAAGGAAGAAATTATAATGTAATAGAGGACCAGGGAGATCCTGGGCTCAATCCCTGGTAAAACACACACACACACACACACACACACACACACACAATTAAGGTAAGAGAAACAATGGTACTTTATGCATTACAAATTTTATCACTTAGTACAGAACGAAAGATACACTCAAAATCCAAGATCATGCACAGAGGTGATTGCTGTAATATTGATCAGCCTATTTGTGAGCAGAGCAATGGGTAAAGCAGTCATCCTAGGTAGGTCTGTGAATGAAACCTTTAAAATACTGGATCAGATTTGCTTTTAAAAATGAAACCAAGAATCATCACGTGAGAATCGTGGAAGTGGTGGTATCTAACCCCAGGTATGGACAATTCTCATATGTGATAACTCATAAGAATTTATGAAGAGTGTAATAAAGCCAAACATGCACTGTTATGATAAGCAGCTAAATTAGACAAAATAGTGTATAGGCTGTCAGCCAGGCTGGGCCCTCTAAGGAGCGAATGGTAGACATGAGGTGCCTTACAATTGTGGGAGAGACAGACGCTACCGCTCTGGGTCAGACGTCAAGGCAAAAGATGAGACACATGTAGCCGCGGAACTCCCTAGGGAGGGACATCAGGGACTGGGCTCTAAGTGGGCATCAATCGCCTTGAAAATGCAGGAGCAGCCATTAACCCAAACCCCTAGAAGAAAAGCCCCTGTTCTGTGTTCATACCCCCTTCCTGCATAACTTGTTTCCCCGTTTGATCCTAATTGAATCAATTTTACCTGAGCAATTATGCTTTTAATCTTATTGGCTGGCTACAGTTTTGTCACACCTTATGCCTCTGTTGGGAGGTCTCACGTGTCCTTCCACGGACCCTTCCTCACCTCATGAATTTGCTCTGTAAAAATCCCTAGGAAGGGCAGGGCAGGTTCCTTGCCAACCCACTTGGGTCCCCTTCTGGATCTCTCCCTCAGAGAGAAGCTTTTTTCCCCCCAATGCATATATTTTGCTCTTAATTGCTGTTGTTCCTAAATGCATTCTTTGATTTTAGAGCACACGAGCTTCTCCCAGATGTCTTTCAGGATGAGACTTTCTCTCCCCCTTTTCACTCCTAACCAAATATCAGATCTCTCAGTATTCTGACCACATGCTACCCTACTATCGAGTTTAGCAGTTTTCCCTGCGTAGACACTAAGTGAGCAAATTCTTTTCCTGCCTTAGTCTCACTCAAGCATTGCCGCAAGCAGTATTATTCCTTTCTGCGGTTATGTGGTGAGGTTTCCTAGTGACCAGAAATCCAGCATCCAGAGTGGCAATGTAAGTCTTAGTCTTATGGCTCACGTGACCCCCTATTAATGGCCAGTAAAATGAAGAATGTTTTTATTTCTCATTCTTAAAGCATAAGTGTATTATTTTTCAGGCTTAGTATTTTTTAAAGCTCTTTGTCAGGGTGTCAAAATAGATTTACCAGTCTTGTAGAGACTATGACTACTTTGGGTGAGAACTTTTGGAAATCAGTAAGCTTTAGCAAAAGTGTTTATGTACAGCTATCTCATTACCTGAGACTGCTTAGCTTCTCTTACTCTAGGCTACGTTTTTTTTTTTTTAATTTTTATTTATTTTTTTCTTGTTTCAGAACCTTTGTTTGTTTATTCACTCATTTTTATGGCCAGCTCAGCCCACCCCGAGGGCAGGGCTGGTGCAGCATGTGGTGCCGGGGATCGAACCGAGGTCCGTGAATCCGCCCAAGCTCTCCCAAGCAGGCGCTTTAGACCTCTGAACCATCCTGCTGGGCCCCTAGGCTACTTTTGAGAATCAATTACAGCCTGTACTAAAAGGTGAGGAGAGTGGTGAGCTGCACCTAGGTATTCCTGAATCCTTTCTTATCTTCTAAGTTCCTGTCTAAATTCAGAGCAAGTTTAAATTGTGAGGATCTAATTTTCATCTGAATAATTTTGCTGCATAATATCACAGTCCACTTGGAGGAAAAGTATATTTATAGCATATTATACGTTATAATATAATTATGCATAATACATATATCTATTGTGAGACTAAACAGGTAACTTCAGAGTCTTCCTCTAAAATTAGAACACAATGCTTATTTTAGATTTTTCTGGATATTGGTGGGAAAGAGCTTCAATTTCTCCGAAAGCAGTCGAAGCTCTCCTTCCCACTGACTATGTGGTGTTAACCTTGCAGTTCGCTACTTGGCACAGTAAGGAAAATAATAATAACAAACTCGTCAGTTGTATCCTTTAATGAGCTGGTTCAGTTTACAGAGTTGATATAGAACTTGGCAACAGTATGCCAGAGTTATATACTCTTGTTACACAAGAGTCTCGATAATACTGGTTTTCTTCTTCTGCTCACTCTGGCGCACATCCTCTCCTGACTTTAGAGAGTCATGCTAAGTCCAGGCAAGTGAAGGCAGGGGAAGTCGTTGGCTGCTCTTCTTCCTGTGCCTCCCCTCTTATACCTTTGTGGTCCTCCACGACAGCCCCCGCTTCTCTATTCTCTTTTCTCTGAAGGATTTGTTTTGTCTCCCACTGAGCTGTAAAGGAAGTGTAGCGGAGGAAGACTTAAAAGTGCCTTTTGGTGACAGAGCATACATGCCAGGCGGAGACAAGCTGCCACGGAGACCTCAACCAGCTGCCATGGGAAACACATACCTGCATAATCAGCCAGATGAAAGTCATGCGCTCCCTTCCCTGATGCAGTGGGGGCTGGGCTCTGGAAGCCCAGATTCAATCACAGCTGGAGAAAAGGAGCTCAGGGGGAGGCCAAGGCATTAAGAACCTTAATTGTGATTGAGAGCCATGAGGCATTCAGCAGTGTCCAAGGGGTGCACAAGACGACCAGACCTGTAGTCTGCAAAGGATGGTTGCAAGAAAATCTATGAGCTCATTTTTTTTTAAACAAGGATGTCGTTTAAATTTGGAAGGAAAAAAAAAAAAAAAAAAAAAAAAAAAAAAAACGAAAAAGGCAAAACGTAGTAATGAGGACAATAATCACTGCTGTCATTTCACTATGCTAAAAAAAAAAAAAAAAAACACGTTTCCCAACAAGTAAGTAGATCATGCAGACTTGGGTCGGCGATTTTTCTCGCTGGGTGACTTGTAGACCAGCACGTGCGTTTCAGAGATCCAGGGAAGCAGGATTTTCTCTGCACTTGTCCAGTAATATTTATGTATCACACAAATGTGTACCTTATAACTGTCCTGTTTGTCAAGAGAACACACAAAAGTGAAACCCATAAGGTTGTTTAAAAGAAAAGAAAAATTTAAGGGCCAGGGAGATAGGGAGATAGCTCAGTGGAATAAGTGCCTGGCAAGGTCGTGAGTGTGATTGCTGGTACAAAAAAAAAAAAAAAGATTAAGAGATCAAAAGTGTGTGAGTTAAAGTGTAACAAAATATGAGAAACCAACATAAAAAGAAAACATGAATGTGTATATCCTGAACAACAAAGAAATGACAGGATTTCCTTCTTAGTGATAGCACAAATGCATTTGCTTATAAGACTAAAATGTCAATACAGATTTTATAACTCCATTCTTCCCAAGAATAAATATATTTGTTTTACTTTGCCCTTTTTCTCCTGAGAATAAAATTTGAGGCTAGTCTTTTGGGGGCTCGCGTGGGGTGGGGCATTTCAAGGGATTTGAAGGTTGATCTCAGAGGAAAGGTTAAGTTCAACAAGTTTCCTTTGGAGGTTCTTTTTTTAATTTTTTTTTCTTGTTTCAGAACTTTTGTTTATTTATTTATTTATTTTTATGGCCGGCCCAGCCTTCCCTGAGGGCAGGGCTGGCGCAGCATGTGGTGCCGGGGATCGAACCGCGGTCCCTGAAGCCGCCTAAGCTTCCCTAAGCAGGTGCTTTAGACCACTGAGCCATCCTGCCGGGCCCTCCTTTGGAGGTTCTTAAGCAGGACTACAAGAGAGGAGTGATCCCTCCCTTCCAGGCTCCACCCAAATCCCCGGGTTGGGGACCGGGGTCAGCCTGGAGAGGGGGAAGGGCAGAAGAACTCGGAGCCCTAGGGAACCCCTAAGTTCTCCCACTGAGGTGCTGGCTTCCACCATGTCAGCACTGAGGGGAGTCACAGAGCTCCAAGGGCAGCTTGGGAATCTTTAGTCTATCTATCACTTGCCTTCAAAAAGAAGTGAGCCAAAGAAAACACAAGGCAGTCTGGATGAATTTGGGGGCATTTGTTAGGGGCAGTAAGGTGTAATAGTTCTGCAAAAGTCGATTAGCTTGGCTGTGAATAGTGTTTTCATTTTTCTTCCAAGATGGAAGGCCTACTAAGAATTGTTTTCTAAGGCTAGAGTCTAATTTAGCACACTCGAGCAATCAATTTTATTATTGTATACATTTATATATGAATATGTATACATTAATAGACTCTGTGGCATGCCTATTTCTCTATAGATAATATATGTTACTGTGTTCCCAGTGCCATAGTCTTAGCTTGTACATGTTTTGTATAATCACATAAAATTATTCAAGAACATGCTGAATAATGGTTTTAGAATTGTATTTAATATATCGTTGCAGGAGTAACGAATAAATCTTTATTTCCCTTTGTGCTAGTGTTACTGAACAGATGTAAAAAATCTTTACCTCAGCATTATCCAGGAATTTGCCAAAGAGCAGACATACCCGGAGCATCCATACTAGGTTTGGTTCACCTGCTAAAGCATGATGGTGACACCAAGCTGTATGAGACCAAGCCTTGTATCCAGGACTCCATCATTATGGTATGGCATAAACGTGTTCTCACATAATCATTTATTCGAAGAACATTTGTGGGTATAGACATATTCTATTTAAGGTACCATTCTAGTTACTAGGCTATGAAGTAGTATAATAAATTTCAAACAAAATTAAAATGAAGGAATAGGTTTTTAGTAACTGTTTAACTACTATGGTGATTAATAACCACGTGATGATCTAAAAACTGTTGCCCAAAGTTATCAAAGGTTCTGGTCTAGGTCTCAGAGTAATAGCTAATTAAAGCAAGATCAGTATTTTTTTTTTTTCAATTTGTGTTCAGGTCTATTAAATAAATACTCAGAGTGTAAAGAAAGGAAGCCAGGAAGCACAGCAAGATCAAGGCATGCATGAGAAGACCCGAGTTTGGATGAAGCAGAAGTTTACTATGGAGTTGGGTGGGGAAAGGATGGAGATGTAGGCTGAGAACAGACTGCGGAATGAGGCCTGCTGGGCTAAGCAGTTTGTCTTCAATTTCCTTGGTAACAGGGAATCGTGGCTTGAATATGTATTCACCTCTCACTGCAAAATGAAAACAACTGAAAATCTACATATTCTCATTTATTATTTAATTCATTCAATCCTTATGGACACCTGCTAAGTGACAGGCACTTAGATAAGAACCGTCCACAAGAAACATTCAGCCTAGGGAACAATATCTAGGGTATGTGTTAAACATGACAGGTGCTGTAACCTCAGGCTCCTGTCTGCCTTCTCCCCCTCTAACCTTTATCCTAATGGAAGCCTAGGCCCAAGCATAGGCAGGCCATGAAGGAGCAGCACCAAATCCAGTTACATTGTGGAACCTGCCCAACTTAAATTAATGCCAAGAAGCCTTTGAATAGTGCATAGCAATTTTCTAAGAAAATGTAATCGTGGCAAGTAGAAAGAAAGTTTGTATTTTTTTTTCACCAGATTTAGAACTGCTGATGTCCTGAACAAACAAACAAACAAACAAACAAACAAACAAAAACTGAACTAGACACTGGGAAAAGATAACAAGGATTTCCATTACTTAAAGTTAGGAAAAAAATATATACTTACAGCGTAAGAGTGGGCCACTGGCACAAACTTGAAGTGTTAATGACTGGGATCTTTTGTCCTTTTCATTCTTTAGCCTGTTCTGAGGTCTGGGCTGCCCTATAAAAAAAATTGCTTGGTTTCTTCTAGAAGATTTGAAGACAACACCTTTTGATTGGTCTGAGGTTCGGGGCTCAGAAGCCATGTTGTGTTCCTGTGCCTTGGGCCTCCGTGATCTGTAGATTATGGACACTAACTCAGCTGGTCAGCCACACCCCGACCTTCTGCCACAGCACTAGATATTCACACTCTCCCCTGCCTTGATGCTTAAAGGATGTGATGGAATTTTATTCTACAGTATCCGTAATTCTCAGTACTTGTAAGAGTGGTCTTGAATACATTTTTGTCTTGCCTAAAGTAATGCCATTCCACTTTCAAATGAAATCCAATAAACTCACATTTTTTGCTCAGTACTCCATTCCAATATTTCCTCTCCTTTAAGCCTAGATCAGAAGAGTCAGTCACTCTTCATCAGCTGTTGCTTACTAGACATCCCATAACCTCAAAGCTCTGTCACATGCCTCCTCTATCATGTCTATGTCCGACCCTGTCCACCTTACACTTTGGACAACATGCAAGTCAAGGCCATCTGGTTTCCTGTAGGGTCTCTCTATCATACCATACCTCAGAATAAGCAGAATAAATCAATGAAAAAATTCTGAAATGTCCCAAAGGGGGCACGGGGATTCAATGTATTTTGCATATGTGGTTGTATGTTAAATCTTGGACAAAATATAAGTCATGGGTGATATTTTACTATATGTCCCAATTATTAATAATGCCCATTTCTGGACCACGTTTCTGACACAATGAACAAGGAATGTTTCCTTAAGGAACACTGATTCAGTAGAACAGATGTATTATTTTTCTGATTATCTTAGGAATTTTAGGAAAGAATGAATTTTTTTTTTTTTTCTCTAATAAGCTGTCTAACTACAGGAGAATGACAATGCTCAGAAAAAGCTTTTTTTTTTTTTTTTTTTTAATCCTGTAAGTTGAGTTAAAATAGCCACCTCATAAATGTCCTTTCTTTAATCATGTGGATTTCTATCTTCTTATTGTTTCTTTGTTTCTTTTGTCACTACACTGATATATTTACATTTCTTACTCTTCCATCCTAGTATTTTGGTGAGTTTCTAAGTTAGTGAGATGCCCAATACATAAAGATTCTAATAATCTTCTCGAGGAATTTTGGGCATCAGATAAATGTAGTTTACAGTGACCTCTAAAATGTAGGATTACAACAAATAGTCAGAGGTCTGCAATTGCAGATACAGCAATTGGGACTGTACTTGAGATGTAGCACACCTATTGACAAACACAGCAACTTCACTAGTCCCATGCTGATGAACCAAGTTGAACAAATTTCAGTATGCACTCCTTACCCAAATTAGTAACAGAAGTGGGGTTCACAGCTATGGAAAACGTGAAACTACCTTGATCTAGGCACTGTAATTGGATCCTTTAAAATTTAGTATTATTGTCTCCATTCAAGACATAAGAAAGTGAGGTTAACAGACATTAACATGGTAGATGAGCATGTCAAAAAGTGAACTGGACTTATTATTTCATCTGCTTTGTGCCATTTCTATTGTTTCATGTTGTAGTTCAGCCGGCAGAGCAGGATAGTTAAAGTATTTTCAATTTATCCGAGCCAAAGTAAAAAAAAAAAAAAAATATTTAACATAGAGTAATACTACCTGAGTGCCTCAGTGACTTCACCACCATGGTGTTGATTCTGTTTTTGTTTTGTTTTTTGCCTCCTAGTGGTTCATGAGAAGATGGAAAAGACAGTTTAGTTACCTAGAGCCTGAAGACATTGAATCTTGTCTCACATTCAGAATAATATGCTAGATTGCTACAAAGTGGCTTATACTTTAAAACTTTGAGTTTAGTATTTTTAAGGTGCTGGTAGTACTGTCCTCCAATATTACCTCTTAGGATCAAGGTCACCAAATGCAAATAATAATACTTGGCATCTATAAATCATAATCTCACAATTCTTTGAACTATATTTGTAACACCTTCGCTGTGCACAATGATTAATCATCATTCTGTGGGAAATACAAAAATGTGTTTCCCTCAGTTATGAAGGCTACTGTTAACAGGCAAATAAAATTGATCTTCAGGGGAGCGTCTGTATCTTCGGCCAGCCAATTGTTGATTATGTAGTCATCATGTATCAAAGCTTATGGTCCTTTGTCTGGTTACCTCTGTAGACATCCCAGTCTGTCTTGTGCTGAAACTTTAGACACACAGAATGTGATGAGAACATACTTCAATTCACTGGTTTGACTTTACTTTGACTTGAACTCTACCTTGACTTAGTATCTCAGTCAGTCACCAGGGGCCATAGTTCCCATTGTGCAGCCTGATTTTCCTCTGAGTAGAAAGCACTTTCATTTTCTCTCTCTGTCTTTTTTTTTTTTTTTTTCTACTCAAATCACTGCTGGCTCAAAATCTAAAATATTATCTTTGTTATTTAAGAAGGAAAAATGACTCTGTCCTATAGTTTTACATTCTTTGAAAATAAAATTATTAAAATATACCAAAGACTAGATTATTATTTCTTCTTTGTAGGTCTCATTTTAAAATAGATAACCAATAAACAAGTTACAATATTATTTCACTGGTATTAATCAAAGTAATAGTTGTGTAAATATGTACTATTCCTTCTGGTATATATGGATTTTTAATAAAGTCAAATCAAGCTTATTTTTCTTTGAATTTCCACTGAGCTAACTTGTTAGTGCTTCATATTGGAAGAATGAATTTATTAAAATTTAATATATTTTTCTCAGTTAATTTCTACCTCTCATAAGCAAGCAATTCTTGCTGTAATTTCTATATGTCTTTATTTTGCTTCTATATTAGTCTTCCATCTTTTCTGCATTGCTCACAGATTTATTACATAACTACATAGATCCATATTGTTGATAAACTTTTAAATTAAAGTAAAATAAGTAAATTCTGCAAATGTGCTGAGACGTTACAGGAAACAACAACAAATAGAAAAGTAAACTGTGACTACTTAAGCTTTTATTAACAATTTTGGGAAAATTGTCATTTCATGTATTAATTAGGAGGGTAAAGGGTAGATTTGGCAGCAAATGAAATGTGTACAGCTCACTGAACTTGCTCTTTGCTCACTTGGACTTCTAATGGGCAGTGGAGAGAGCTCATGATTGACATTTGCCAGATAGCTGAGATGAATCCCAACTGTGATGAAATAAACGAAATAGTCATCAGACCAGATAGTGCTGACCAGAGTTATTAATAACGTTTAGAAATGTTCGCTTTATATTTCATTTCATACTTCAAAACCATCTATGAAAACCATCACAACAGCTTGTGAAAGGTGTATATCATTTCTGGACTTTAATGACCTTTCTTTTAATGAAAGGGAAGAAATGTTAAAAATATCATTTCTGACACTGAAACACTAATAGCCCATAATTATAGTCTACCTATATATATTAAGGGTTACATTACATCTACTAAGGGATAAATTACATAATCTTATCCAAGGTTAGAAACAAAAGTGAATGTTATGTTTGTGTCTGTGTGCATGTCTGTGTGTATGTGTGTGTCTCTTATTGCTAGATAAATTTTATTTCGTTATTTTATAAAAAATACTTTATTAATTTTGGTACACAGTCTCACTGTACAGCACAGAGGAGGCAGCAGCACAGCATGTGGTTCCAGTGATTGAACCTAGTCCCTGCACTGCCAGGAAGGATTAGCCCGCTCAGCTATCTCCACAGCCTTATATTTTATTAATTTTAAAACTCATTGTCTGGTATGCAAATCTTTTCAAATTTTTCACTTGGGCTCTCAGTAAATTCATTTGCATTCCCAGGGGGTTTTAACAAACTACATTGTACTAGCACATTCCCAACGGATAGAGAAACAGCCTCTCTTTATCACTATAATTCTTTCTTTAAGTCCTTAGCGCCTATTCATTTTGGAGATTACTTTGCTATATCAACCTGCTGCAGTCCAAGCAAAATCTGCAACACATGGCGCCTCGGTCTCAGCCTCAAATCCACCAGATGTCATTCTCAAATGGGTTCTGCTGTTGCAGGGAGTTGATACCCCTGGGTATATGTGTCGCCTCAAAGGAGTCATGGGCTTCCCAGTTTCCCTGCTCCTGAGAATGAGATTCTTTCCCATTGGTATGAAGATTTCTCTTCTCCTCTGGCTGTTTCCACCTTCTGCTTCATCTGTCTTCATACATCTGTCATAATTCTTGAGGGCATCCTATCCTCCACAGCCTAAGTTCCCTGAGACACACGCTAAAGCCTTCCCCATTCAAAAAGTTTTCACAACATGAGAAGATTAGAAAGCCTAGCAACTTTCCATTTCCCTAAAAGGGTGAGGAAGGTATTTTAATACTTGTGCTGTTTAATGTATAGCAACACAAAAAAGAAATAGAACTCCATGTTTTAGTACTGTACATTCTTTGTAAAATAATGCAATTTACATTCTGAAGAGATTCCCATGGCAAACTTAGCTCCATGCAACTCTTCCCATTCTAAGTTTTCATTTTAGGTTAGAAGAAAATACCTTTGCTGCTATTTATTTGTATCAAGTATAAGTATTAGTTACAGAAATGATAACAATTATTTAATGCTGTTTTGTGTCAGATACCTTGCTGAAGAATTTACATAATATTATTCTCAGTAATGTAATGTCCATACTTTGTATTAAACCTTAAAAATTTTCTCAGGATTGTATATGGGGATTCAAAGACATCATTTTTAATTTTTTGCTGTATTTTCTTGATTGGCATAGTGTATTATGGACATCTTTCATTGTTACTGTACACACATGGACTTCACTGTCTTAAGGCTACGTACGTAGCATTTCCCGACAGAGCTGTGCCTTTATCTGGCTATGCTTAAATAGTTCCAATATTTTACTGTTAAAAGTACTTCAACAATAGATATCACTTTACACACAGGATCACATAGTTCCGTCTTTATTGCAGAGAGATTAAGATTGATTTCCCAACTATAAAATAAATAGATAAAAAAATAAATGCCCCTCTGATTTTTAAGTGTTTCCCTCATATTGTCCCAGGATGATCAAATTATATATTCAGCAACAGTGAAGAAGAATTTATTTTTGTTTTCCACTTACTAATGCTGAATATTATCATCTTTTCTTCTTAATTTTTCAGTTTAGCTTCTAAAAATACAGAAGTGTTTGTACTTACTCATAAATTTAAGTATTTTAATGTTTGCTTTTCTACATTAATTTTGTTTTAATTTATTTTTGATTCCTTTCTACATTTTTTATTGATGTGTCTTATTTGACATCATTTTCTGTACTTCGTTATTTTCTTTACTAGAAATAGAACCTTGGACAAGTCAGACAAACACCATGCTGCAGAGCTGCGCCACCAGCCAGTATGTTTTAAGCTGTCTATATTAGGGGAAAGCAATAATATGCATACGTTTCTCAGAGAAATACACTGATATTTAGTAAAATTATATCACTTGTCTGAGGGCAACAAACAGAATTTTTATCTAATCTCTGCTTGAATTTGAGGCTACATTATAATAACTACTCTAAATTACGTTTATGACATTCTTTATGATATTTTCTCTCATAAAAGTCAATTTCTTCTAAATCTTATTTAAACAGAAATCAAAACAACAAAAATGTTTATACGTGTAAATAGACATTTAATTATGATTATGAACAATTTTACTAAAACTAAACAGAGAGGTCATTTCTTCAGTAGAGTTAGATTCGTGTGTTGATCAGGACTCAGTGAATAATTTCCAGAGTAAATGTTCTTAATCATAAGTGTTTCATTTTTTCTCCTTTGACCTACTTTAGAGTTGTCATGGAAATGAGACACTTTTTTTAATACACCATACACATTGAAGTAACAGTCCATATTTTGCTTAGATATTCTTCGGTTGTGTCTTCATTTGTAAAAATATCTGCACATTTGATTTGTGAAAATCTGAACAATACATTAAAGTGGTGAAGAGACACATGCTCATTGCTGGTTACTATAGTCAGATTGGTCAGGGTATACAAGATTTGATTATTTTTGCCTTTTCCAAGAAATAAATTGACCACTAAGAGTCTCCTATCTTCTTGAATTTCAGTGTGTATTACTTTCATCTCTTAGGTTCTGGGAAACAATACGTAATTTAAAGTTTAATACTGTCCTTTCATTTTCTCATGTAGCAGATGGCCCCAGCAACTCCTTCCTACTATCTAATTCCTTGGTGACATTTATTATTCATCAGAAAGGAAGTTAGAAAACATTATCTTTCCAATTGCTGGTTTGCTTAATTAAATAGATTAAAGAAAATATCCTGTAGTTAGGAAAAAAAAAAAAAAAAAGATCTGCAGTTTGCAATGAAAAAATTATCAGGTTTTTCCATCTCTACTCACTATTTAGACCTTTGTGTATCTAACTAGAGACTCTACTTATATTTGAGGGTAATTAAGTTTAATGCTGATTCTATTTTCAGTTCAAAACACAATGTTTCTGTCATACATTTTTCTCACAGTGAGTGCCGTGGAATAAGATTATATTTATGTCATGAGGAGAGAAAAATAACAACAACAACAAAAGTTTTTGAAGACTGAGACATTTTTGGATGTAGTAGTTGGCACAGGTTACAACACCGAAGACAAAAATTAGTCCTGGCTTTTGATAGAGCTCACTTTATGAGCTCAAAGAATATTTCCAGTAATCATTAATTTCCTATCACTTGGCCACAGTTTCCTAGGTCTGAATTCCTTAATAACACAAAAGGGGGACGCAATTTTCTACTGCGAAGAGAAAGACTGCTGTGATACATTTTGCATGCATTGTTTCTTGTATGTGTTTCCCTTCCATGGATGACTGAGGCCAGAGGAGAGAGCTACCTACCTACTTGAAGACCCAGTCACACATTCATCCTGGGATCTGGTAGCAGAGTTTCTTCCTCTTCAAGTCCATGTTCCAGAAAATAAATCATGTCACAGAGAAAGCAGAGTTCTATGGCATGAGAAAATAAAATTCCTGAACGAAGTCATTGTCTCTGCTATCTAATGAATAATATGCATGAAAAAAGAAGCTTTTCAGAGAACCTACCTGTGCTATACACGGGGGGCAAATATGGATTCTTGTCTGTGGGGCAGGTGGTAAACTGTAATACTTTTGAGACATATTTATTTACTTTTGCCTTTAGATATGGACCCTGTCAAGTCACAGTTGATATTTTATTTAAGCCATACAATTAATTACAAGATGACAGATATTGTGAATGAATCACATGGATGAATTGCTAAATAGTTAAATAAATTAATATGTTGACAGACAATAAGCATTTATCTATTGTTTTTAGGATTAGTGCTAAAATTATAATTGGGGGGACAATCAAAGTTGATTACTTTCTCTGTGTATTTTTATAGTCACATTGGCTTTTTACTAAAGATTTTGAAGCGTTACAAAATAATTATTTTAGCTATCACTTAAAGTGATACGACATAGTAGAAAGGCAAACCCGCTGCAAGAGCCAACCAGTGTTGGCACAGTCCTAGCTGTGTGATAAGACTGAGATCTTGGCGGCAGCCCCCCAGATCGTCTAGCCTTTGTGGGAAGGAATCATAAATATCAAAGTGCTCTTATGCAGGAGGACATGTTTCAAGGTCCCCAGGGAATGTGAAAACCTGCACTTAACAGTGAACTCTGGTAACTGTAACAAAATTCTGTAAAAACTTCTCCCTCTTTCCAAATACTGCATTTCATCTTCTCTTGAAATGCCATACGGCTTCTCTCTAGCACAGCCAAATTACCGGCCTCATGATGCGTGCTCTCTGAGGCTATTATTGAGTGAAATAAAGGGCACTTAAGCACGGGTACCCTGATAGGACAGTTGATCTCTGTGTTAGTTAGCTTTCCATTACTATAACAAACACCTGAGAAAATCAGCCTCAAAGAAGAAATGCTTAATTTCAGCTCGCAGATCTAAAGAGGACAGAAGACTCAGCGTAAGGTCTGTCAGTTTTGGTGCTTTGAATCTGTGCTGCAAGACTGTGGCATGAACACAGAGCTCACGGCAGAGCCAATGGCTCACTGGAAGGCTCCTAAACCAAGAGTAGAAGAAAGGAACTGAGAGGAGTTGGGGAATTTCACAGCACCTTCAAAACCACGAATCACAGTAACTCAAAACCTCCAGCTAGATACCATCTTTTAGTTATTATCACCACTTCCATGAGTGCTATAGGCTGGAAATCAAGCTTTTATACCACATGCACGCTGGGGTAACACATCTGGAAGTCCTAACCCATTGATATCCAAGATGGCTACTGAGTGACTAACGTATCAGTGGTTTACCAGCTGTGGATATTCTGGACCAAAGGATGATGGACATCTCTAACATGATGAGCAACAAGCAAATTATTTATTAAACTGGCATGTTGTTTAAATTTACCAGTTACGTTACTTCTGAAATTTCACATTTAATATTTGCCGACCATGATTAACAAGGGTAACATGAAGCATGGATAGAGGAAGATACTGATTTTGCAATTGCATAATTGACACAAAGGACCTATAATACAATTTATAGTAAACATCGTCAATATGGCCAAGTCTACAGTATATTTAAATTTAAATTAATTTAAATGTATTTTACATTTTATCAAGGTTGTATAATCAGATATCAAGAGCGTTGCCAGCTGGAGCTACAGCAGACTAATTTTACGCAAAATATACATTTAGGACTACCTACAATCTTAACATGAAGTAGGGGGAAAGACTGTACAATTGGTGGCTCCCTCTTAACACCCAGTTTTTCTACAAAAAGTGTGGCCCACACTCAGTTGATAAATGTTGCCAACAATCTAATACTGAAACAATTTTAAATCTCTTTGTTTTCTCTCCACATGAGAGTGAACACATTATGAGGAACCAATCTTTCCATACAAGACCTACACACCGCGTAGAAGACACTTTATGCAAGACACTTAATGCACACTTGATATTACAAAAATAATGTTTTTTTCTGCTCAAATTTTAGCAATTCAGAATCACTGAGTCACATTAATGAAATGTCCATTTATCATTACGAGTACCTCTTTTCATCCCTTGAAGTATTCAGTTCATTATTTTTTAAATTCTATCTATTTATTTATTTATTTATTTATTTATTTGGCACAGAGTCTCGCTACACAGCTTGAACTCATATGATCCCGTGTCTCAGCCTCTCCAGTGCGGAGACTAGAGGCATGCACCACCGTGCCCTGTTTCAGTGGCTTGTTGGATGTGGGCCCTCCAGGCATGTGGTACCGGGGTTCAAACCTGGGTCATCGTGCTTGCCAGCAGGCGCTTAGTCTCCTGAGCTATCTCCCCAGCCAGCTCACTCTTGTTAATACAGCTCCCACAGTCACTTTTATGACTGTTTGAACAGTACATACTTGCTTTGAACTTTAATCTTCAAGTCTATTTAAGATGAGTTTTTTGGAAGCCAGACATGTTTGGTCCTATTTTCTTCACTCTGACAATATTTGACTTTTAGTTGGGAATCACATATTTACATGTAGCTTACTTACTAAGTACAAACGTTTTGGTACCAATGTTTTCATTTTGGCCTTTTTAATTTTATGTTTTATCAATTCTTTAGGTTTCTCAATATTTTGTCATATATTATTTGTGATTATGTTTTAATATTAGAGTAGATGTTTTAATTGAAACTGTTAATAGCTGCACTGTGTTAATATTGTGGTATTTAATGGTGTTTTTATCAAACTATGCCTTAAAATTAAAGTATACAACTTCATAAACCAAGATCACTATGCCAGAAAACATTTTTGTGCTATTGTTTTAGACCTGCACTTTCAGACATAGACATGCTCTACAGTACAAATGTCTAAAAAGAAATTCCTCCAGCTTCATTTCTCTAAAATATTACATTTTTGGCTTTTGATTTAAAAAAGCCAAAATGGTACTATGTAACTAATTCTAATTACATATATCTATATGCATGTCCTATAATATGTAATACTTTATCCATTTTTTTGTGAATATGTGTCTACTTATATGCTTATGTACGTATTTAACATGTTGCTTCTTCGTTTCCAGCTTTCCATATTCTTGACAGGACTTCATCATAACTCATATGTATTCCTCTGTAAAATACTCCCTTTTAATTCTCTTTCTACCTCCAAACACCTGTTGTTTTTGCAAATTTCTTTATTCTGTGCCTGGTACTTTTACATGTTTGTGCTACATGTCCTCTTTACACTTTGTCACTTCAATTTTTTACCTACTGTACTTCACATTGTTGTCATAGATCTCACAGACACTCAGATCACTGATCGTACAAATGCATGCTTTGTTTTGTAAAATTTAGATTGGTAAGTTCTCAAGTTAGCTGTTTGGCTGTTATTGCATTCAAATTCCTGGTGAACACATCCTGTCATGTTGTCATTTCCGATACTTTACTGTTCATCTCATTGGATATTTTGCCACCTACTCTTTCTCGCTTAGTTGTGTCATGTTTCATGCTATCTTGTGGAACACATGGAATACTTTTATAACAGCTGCTTTAGTGTTATGTTTTAGTTCCTTTATTTATTGTACCTCTTGGTTCTCTTCTATTGATTATTTCTTTCTTTTTCTAACCCATGTTAGTTTTGGTTTCTTTACATGTCTGGAAGTGATTGCCAGATGCTGAAATTACAACATTTTTACTGTGGGTTGTGCAATGTTCATTCATTTCTGAAAGAGTGTTTTACTTTATCCCGGAAATAATTGAGTTTATTAAAATCAGTTTGATTCTTTCAAGGGCCCATGTCATGAGAAGAATTTATTTCTTCTAGGGCTAAGTCATCCACTTGACTAGGGCATCTACATCTTAGAATCCTACCTCAATATATTATTAACTACCATGTTTATCCTCTATTATTGATGGAAATCTCACTGTTGGGCTCCCTGCTCCTTCTGAGAGGTGCTTCTCTTGATATCACAGAATTTTTTTTTTCCAGTACTGCAGCAGATTGTAGAGGAAGTCCCTTTATGACTGGAGAGCTCTTTTTCGTTGCCTTTTTGTGTCTCTCCCTCTCTCTCTCCTCTCTCTCTCTCTCTCTCTCTCTCTCTCTCTCTCTCTCTCTCTCTCTCTCTCTCCCTCCCTCCTCTCTCCCTATCCTGTTCTGTCCCACAAATTGTGGCTTCCTTCATCTCCCCCAATTTTAATCTCCATCTCTTATATGCAGAAATGCCACCCAGCTTTGTTTGTCTTTCCTGACCCTGTAATCCAGAAACTGCCTCTAAGCAGTAAACCCTTTCAAACATAGGGCTTAATTTGTTTATTTCCCTTGCATCTGTGATCACAGCCATATGTTTACATTTTTCTTATATTTGAAATAATTTCCTTCCATAGTTTGTCTAGGTGTTCAGCACAGAAATTCAAATTCATGTCTTAGATGCTATCTTCACTGTGCAAGGGTGATTTTTAAGGTTATTAATTAGTGAAATAGCTACTGTGAAAAGGGAAGGTGGCTTACATAATAAAAGTTCATTTCCCACTCACACTATAGCACAAACCAGGCATACAGGGCCAGATTCTCAGAGCTGAGATCTCTTCAGAATCCTTTCTGTGCTGCATGCACTAACACCTCCATGTTTTCTTGTCAGTTCTCTCCATTCAGTTGGCAAGAGGGTGAAAAGAGAAAGCCTTTAGTGTTTATGAGCCAGACTTAGACATGCGCTGTTTCCCCACTGTCAGCATTCCTTTGACCTGATTTCAGTCACATAGCCTCAGCAAACTACAGGAAAGGCCTAGAAATCAAGCCAACTGTGTCTTGAGTACTGCTGCCCAATAGAAGTAAAATGTGAGACACCCCAGTAATCATAAATTTTTTAAGGGCCAGAGGTATAGCTCAGGGACTAAGCATTTGCTTAGGTAAGCGCAAGAGCCAGGATTTGATCTCTAGCATGTCATGCTGTGCTGGCCAAACCCCCTGGCACACTGAGCCAGTGATGGAGTCTGGGCATGGTGACGCATGCCTGTAATCCCAGCATTAGGGACGTAGAAATCAGGAGAATCAGTACGAGTCTGAGCTGGCAAGAGAGATCTTGTATAAAAAATAATAATCCCAAAACTTTTATTTATTTATTTATTTATTTATTTATTTATTTATTTTTGTCTTTTTGAGACAGGGTCTCACTGTGCAGTTCAGGCTGGCCTTGAGCTCACTTTTGTAGCCCAGGCTTGTCTCGAACTCACACTGATCCTCCTGCCTCAGCCTCCCAAGTGCTGGGATTACAGGCATGCACCACCGCACCTGGCTCCTAATCCCAAAACTTTAAATAAATAAATAGATACATAAATAAATAAAATTTCTAGTAGACACCTAAAACTAAAAAGAAACAAATAAAATTACTTTTAATATTATATCTGATTAATAAAATATATCAATAAAATTAATTATTTTAATACACTTTCCATGTAAAATTATTCATTGCAAATTTTATGCTTCTTTTCATACTAAGCCTTCAAGATTTGGTGCTTATTTTATGTATCTTAATCATACTTTAATTCTAATAACACATTTTAGACATAAATGATATCTGATAAAATTTTCAATTAGAAAACAGTACTACATACCCAAATTCTTCCAAAGCCTCCTAAAATTTTAGAATAATTAAATTGAGAAACTTCAAAAAAATTAATTAGTGTTCATCCATAACACTAGATGCATTTCAAGGGATTGCTATAATTATAAATTTAAAACAAGCTTTCCTTCACTGCTTTGCACATTATAAAGTAAAATTAGGTGAAAGGAGTACAATTATTGCTAAATTATGAAAGAAAGCAGAAGAATTTACTGTATTATAATTGACCACTTACTCGTTTGTTAAAATAATACATAATTATTCATGAAGCAAAGCCTTAAGTAGATTCAAATACTTTTTTTGGTTCAGAAACAAATGTTTCATTTAACTAAAATTAGCATTATGTTATTTTATGGACATTAACAAAATTTGGATTTTTTTGTGTGTGTGTATGTGCAGGATCTCACTATGCAGCTCAGATTCATAGTAATCCTTCTGATTTCTACCTCCCTAGTGCTAGGATTATAGGCGTGTGTCTCCACACCTGGACTCTTATCAACCTGGTCAAAGTGCCAGGGGATGAGGCCAGTGCACCATGAGGTTCCAGGTATCAAACCCTGGCCCCTATACTTACCTAAGCAAGTGCTTAGTTCACTGAGCTATGTCGCCAGCCCTTAAACTTGGACAAACTTTAAAAAGCAAAAACAAGGGGTGGTAAATGCTCACCTGGAAATGAGTCTATTGTCCCTATTGCATGGTATGGGAGGTAAGAATGATGGCAACTTTTACTCTATATCCGAAAAAAAAAACAATTGTAACCTAAGGACTTTACATGAAATTTGAACTCCATCATTCATTAAAACTATGGTAGGGAAAACATTCATGGAACTTAGGTACATATTGCTAGCACCTTCTTTCACCTGGCCAGTAGATTGGAGGAATTGCAATCCAGGGATCCTTAAACCTAAAATATTTACATCTTGACCTTTACAGAAAAAATCTTACCAGAAAAGGTAATAAAAGGTAAATAACATAAAAATTAATAATGAGTACTAGGGAACAAACTAATATAATTTATATCATTATAGCCATGTTTCATGGAGTTCTTAGTGGTTGTAACTTGGGGTTAGTTTCCCTTTATCACAAATGCCATTTAGGGCATTTTAGAGATTGAAGAGTTAACATTAGCCATTATGTTAGGGATATGAGTAAAGATAAATTATGGTCGAGTGTGATGGTGCACACTTGTAATCTCAGTAGCACTCAGGAGGTAGAGGCAAGAGGTTCTTTGAGAGTTCAAGACCAGCCTGGGCTATAAAGTGTGCTCAAGAACATCCTGAACTGCATCGTGGGATCCTGTCTCAAAAAAGATATAAATAAATAAATATTATATTAAAACACAAAGACATTGAAAAATAAAAAGGAGATTGTTCTAAGTCTCATCCTAGAGCCTTATAACCTGGGCTGACACTGTCACAACAGGAATGACTCCTAAAAGCGCACAGCTACCGTTGACTTCAAGCAAGACTACCTCCAAGTCTCATAGCTGGTAATATTACTTGCCTGACCAAATCTTCTCCTTAAAAGCCTACCTCTTCACATGCAGCACAAAGATGAGCCTTCTCCCCTTGTTCCTATGGCATATTCCACCTACCGCCTGCTCTGTGAATCCAACTCCTGGCCAGCACTAAAGCACGCTTGCTCCTGGCGTCTTCCGCTCACTGTATGCTTTGCATGGAGAACACCTGTCCCCTTTCTTTGCATCTGACATCCTACAGTTACAGTGTGTCTTTGTTACTCTTCTCTCATTGCTGGGACAAATACCCGACACTCAAAATGAATAAAGGAAAGGTTTATTAGCTCACAGTTACTGGAGGTTTCAGTCCATATTTGGCTGGCCCAAGGCTGAGTGCAACAGAGCACAGAGCATCCAGTTCATGGCGGTAGAACAGCAACAATATGGTGGCAGAGGCAGCCAATCAATCAGAGCAGCAGAGCAACAGCTCTAGTCTGTCTCTCCGTCTCTCTATATTCCTATCAGGCTCTCTGCCTTAGAATATCCGCCCTAGATCACACCTATAGTCCCAGCCCTACTCAGACCAATAATCCCATCAGTACTGAAACACATAATCGCAGTGACTCATGAGTCAAGTGTCAATCTATAGAAGTCCCTGCCCAATGACTACATGAGGCTTTGGGGGGACAACTAGACATAAACCATAGCACAGTGATTAGAGACTCCACGAACTGTGTCTTGCTATGGTACCACAAGCTACTCACATTCCTTGAAAATGTTTTTTATACTTCTTTTCCTGAAGCATGAAAGGAGTTAAAGAAGAGAAAAAAATGAAACTAATAATAGCCAGGATGTGGAAATGTTGCTTCAGGGGCCAGAATACACACTGACATCTTGGTACCACTCTGATCCTCATCTTCTATTGTACTTTCTGGGTTTGCAGTCTGAAAACTTGTTTCCATGACTTTCTAGGTACTGTGCTGCAATGTAAGAGACATCCGTGAGAGATTAAGAAAATCTGGCTGAGGAAAGAAAGATGAAATTATGGCCGCTCTTCTGCGGCAGAACCTGGTGTCCCTGTACAGAGAGCAAGGGGAAAATTTTCTAAAGGTTCTAAATGAATTTTATTAAAAAGTCACTTTCTTTTTGGTGGACAGCAGTGGAGATTTTGATGGTGTCTGCATTCAATTTCCAGGATTCTGCATTTACTGGATGTTAGTAGGTTCTCACTGGTGTTTGCTACCAGAACACTTTCAATTGTTTCTTTAAGGCACTATTCCAAGTTTAAATTTTTTCTTCTTAAAAAGGAAAAACAAAAAAACCATTTTGGTTCCCCTTGGACTGGTACATTTCACCAGTGTTAATTTTCTAAATGAATGAGACTGTATACAGAACACATCTAAGCACCTCGTATCTATTCACCTTCTCTTCATCTTACTAACTGGAGTAATTAAGATATGCAGCAGCTAGGTTAGACTTGATATGATCTACTCTCAAGACATAGAGAGTCTCGATGGTAAAATAAACTGAAAATAAGTCCTGACAAGCCAGAATAATTTAGTAGTACAAGAGAAAAAAGAGTACTATGAATGTACAAAAGAAAATATTTTTATTTTCTGGAATCTTTTGGAACCTTGCTCATTAGTCAGCATATAGCAAATGAAGCAATTCATGCTTCATGTGAATTGTTTGATGTTATTATTCTCATGTAGGTCATATGATAACTTCATCATAATGCATCTAATATTTGTGTCTTTATCCGTGTATGTGTGTACAGAGGATAAAGTGAGAAGGAAATGAAAAAAAAATATCTTATTAGTCCTATGATTTGATTATGTTTCCTAAAGTTCACCACTGGAAAATTCATCCCCACTACAACAATATTGGAAAGTGACTTGGTTATTAATAAATGGATTAGTGCCATTTTCATGGTAGTGTGTTTGTTACCGCAAGACTGGACTTCTTATAATAGCAAGCCTATATCTCTCTTGTCCTCTCACCTTCTATAATGGGTAACACAGGTAAAAGGCAATTTTCCAATGTTGTCACCTTGATATTGATTTCACAGACTGCCGCTCTATGGTAAATAAATTTCTTTTTTGTATAAATTACCCAGCCTCTGACATTTTTATTATAGTTGCAGAAAATGGACTAAGGCATACAGATCTTATAGATCACACTAGGTAAGTATTGGTTCAATATTTATAACCTGCACCCAAAAGTTCTCAAAGAAATTAAGTTCAGCTCTTGCAGCAGGGCCTCTGTGAAGGACTGTCTGATGTAGGATAAGAAATGTGGCATTTTGGGGGGTCCATAATTGGGAGACCCTAAATCTCTCATTTAATGTGACATCCTACCAAAGGCCAGTACACATTTAAATCAATGTAACAACTCATAAGTTTTCAAAAACTCTCTATTTGGTGGTAGAACTATGCCTGAACCACTATTATAATCTATTTGAAAGTCTCTTCTTTGCAATACTTTAAACAGATATCTTCTCCATTTCACTCACAAAGAGCCTCTACAAAATGGGTGTTTGAAATGTCAATGTATTATGTCTCTGGAGTCCTTTATGGTCCCACCTCTGTGATGATTTTTAAAGTAAACTAAGTGTCACATAATTTAACTATAATCATCTGCTGATAGAAATTCTCTTATATTGCTTATAATTGAAATGTGTAACATTGCATTACACTTCTAATTAAAACAAGATGCTACTTCTGCCTATACAATTAGGAGATGTTTATAATTATAATTATTGATGATGAAAGTACAACAGAAAGGAAAGTTTCATGTATTCATGATGGAAGCATAAGCTGCTCCAAAATTTGTGAGTGAAAAAAACTGTGTATCAGCAGCTTAAAATATAGACTTGTTTTGACGAGTTAATTCCATTTTGGGAAAGACTTATGTCTCTATTATAACATGGAAACATTTTATATTTCAAAGGTGTTCACCTCATTGTCACATCTGATCTCACAAAACCCAATGTTCTAACAATGTGGAAATGATTAAATGAATTTGAACATTCACACGATGGACTAATATGTGCTCACGACAATGTTGCATTAGGAAATAATTCCACCATAGAAATTTAAATTTAAATATTGTGCTAGAAAATTGTATTTTGAGCTATCATCGCATGAGGAAATAAGTGATAAAGTTTCTGTCACAGTGCAATAGAATATTTGCTGTGCCCATCCCACTTGGTGAAAGGGCAAGGTGGTGAAATATAACATGTGTTACATTATAATTACAGACACTGGAAAACATGGAATCTCAGTAAATCACCACAACTATTTATTTCTTACTGACACTATGTAAAGATCACTTGGTGTCCGATAAATCCTTAATATTAAACCCTGACTCTATGGTCTCTATGGTCTTGTCTTCTCTCATCTTCTTATGCATGGCATTAGTGTACAGATTAGGTTTAGGTATCAAGAAGGAAATTGTTTCTGGGATTTTCCTTGGCAGAGAGCAAGTGTGCTGTGATTCTAGTGATGGTTATTTTTTTTTCATTTTTAATGATTTGCATTACTTTTAATAAGAAATAACAATGTGACAGTTTCAAAACACTTTAGTAGTACATTTCAATATTTGATACAATGCATATTGTCCTCTTATTAGATATACAGAGCACAGGGTGTAGATGTTATAATTTTTCAAATCATTATTGGTACAACCAAATTTCCTCTCACTGAACTAAGAGAAAGTAGTTGTATATATAATCCAATGTTTGATAATCGCAGAGGGTTATGGGTAAAACTGGCAATGTTGAAAGCTGTTGATTTAAGACTTTTATAGCTCAGCACTCTAATATAGCTTTCTGCTTTATGCCTTGTGGTTAAACTTTTCTGCTGGGTGATTAAGGTCAAGTTTAAGCACGACATGAGGAGCAAAACATGTAACTTTTGTATCTCTCAAAGTCATTCAAATCCCCTTAGGATTTACTTTGGAACCATGTACAATTGTAGAACTGTTGTCAGTGTCAGCCATCTGGATGAGTCATAGTCATTGCTGGACCAGTTTGCTCTCTGTGAAAGCCTGAGAGAATGTTTTCTCTCTAAGTGTCTCTCCTTTGGTACACTACATATCTTCTGTCCCTTTCCTCCGTAGCTCCATAATCTCCTTGAACAGAAAATTTAGAAAACCACTGAGTTATAGGATGTTATAGCAGAGGTTCTCTTATGTTCTGAGTCCTCACTGACCTTGAAGGGCTAGAGCCAAAATGTTGGCTCTCCTTGTAGTCCTTCTTTTTCTCTAATTTTTGGCCTGTAAAATTACATTCTAAACGCACCAGAAGAAATGCTTAGAGTCAGGCGTGGTGGCTCACGCCTGTAATCCCAGCACTCGGGAGACTGAGGCAGGAGGATTGGTGCGAGTTCGAGACCAGCCTGGGCTACAAAAGTAAGCTCAAGGCCAGCCTCAACTGCATAGTGAGACCCTGTCTCAAAAAGACAGAAAAAAACATGCTTAGTGATACTATTACTCTATAACATAGGTACTTGAGCATGGCATCACTGTCTGCCTGAGTATCAAACAACTTAGACTTAACTTAGAATTAGTACTTTTTTTTTTGTCTTTTTGAGACTGGGTCTTGCTATACAGTTGAGGCTGGCCTTGAGCTCACTTTTGTAGCCCAGGCTAGTCTTGAACTCTCACTGATCCTCCTGACTCAGCTTCCCAAGTGCTGGAGTTACAGGCGTGCGCCACCATGCCCAGCTCTAAATTTTGAGTTGATAAATATTTTATTATTTTGTACAATCTATACTTTTCCTTAGGAAAAAAAGTCATTATTTTCAGTACTTTGAATGGTTCTTATTTTCCATGTGTTTTACTAACAGTGTATGTTTGTTGGCTAAATGAGATTACTTTAAATGCTTTCAGGACTACATAAAGTTTATTTGTTGCAGTAGTTCTCTATATGCACAGTTAGGTCATTCATTTCTGCTTTTCAGGACAAAATTAAGGTCAAAATTCTCTGGGAACCATGAAAGGGTAGAAGTACAAACTGAGATCTCACTGAGAACTAAAGTGAAATATGGATGAAAAGAGCACTGAGGGAAAAGAAGAGTCCAATTCATTCTGGTTGCTACTGGAATAGTATCACTGTTGCTTTCTGGAGCATAGAGATCGAGTACTGATTCCTGAAATCTGAATTTAGGATTTCAGCTACAAAGTAAAAGACTTAACCATGACATATTCATTATAATGATAGTGCTTGTTCATTTCATTTTTAGAAGGTTTATTTAAGTTTTAACATACTTCTTCCTATAATAATTTAGTTTTATTCACAATTATAGTTTTAATGACCATTCTATTTACTTCTGTTTAAATTAATGACTCATTCGTTAAGCTTTTGGGTCACACAAAAATGATTTTAGAACTTCAGTCTACCACTACAAGACTAATTGTGATATTCCTCGTCATCAGGTAAGTAGCTCTTGATCTTGCTTGGGAATGTTATTGTTAGGAAACACATGTAGATGAATGAGAAAAAAGAAAAAAGAAAAAAAAAGAGGTAAAGAAAAGCTTTCTAAGAAGAAAGAAAGTGAGATCTAAGAATATAAGTAGGGTGATTCTGTAGGAATCCCACAGTGATCAGGGAATGTGGGCGGGTGGCATAGAATTCTCCAAACCCCACTGAAGGTGTGACATGGAATGTTTTGAGAGTGGTGGAGTGATACTTGATTTATATTTGGAGGTGGGAGACTAATATTTTATGTTGAAGAAAAACGGTGAATGAAATGGAATGGTTGGCCAGAAGAACTATAGAACATTCCAGAAGCACTCAGTAAGAAAGTTTGCACAACAAGTTTCCAAAAAGATACATTTTCCAGTTACCTTCACATGGTTCATACTCATCTTAGTCAACCCTACCACTTGCCGTTGTTTTGTTTCCACACTGCCAGGCAATACTTCAATTACTAACTGACATTCCCAAGAACTCCTAAGCAGAATGAGAGAATTCCCTGGGTGAAATAATAATCTTAGTCACTTGGGAGGAATGTTGCTTTTGAAACACATTTAGTAGTCATTTTATTCAGTGATACATTCTCTTTGAGTTTAATTATGTTGAGTCGGCTGACTCAATTTTGTGAATATTAAAGCCCTGGCAATACTGTTTGATGACATTAATATAATGCATTTGAGGGCATTATAATTTTAAAAATTATACAAATTAATTTATCTTTTGTTGTTGCCTCATAATTGTTTTCATTAATCTTCCAGCAAAATCATAGCCCTACTTATTTTTAGCTAATAATCAAATTACAGACAGTAGCACTAATCCTCAAGTGAGTTGATGAAATACAGTATTATAAAATTTTCCTAATGGTAATCAAATTTAAAATTATAGATAATTGTGATTTTCCTGGTTGTATTCACATGATATTTTAATTGATTGTTAACAATTTTCTGTACACTGAGATATAAGTCCATAAAAATAACATATTGAGGTTTGTATTTCCCATTATGTTATCTGACTATTTGAACTACCAATTCCATTGAATTATCTCTAAACCAGAAGTTGCTCTAAAATCTCAAAATATCATGTTGTATCCTGAGTTGTAAAGAGTTACAATCTTAATTTACAACTTCCACACATACACTGCTCACCAGGAAACATAAGAATTCACAAGTGAGTGTCATGTTCACAGTGCTCCTGGTTTGACTGTTTCATTTTGATACACTTTTTTCTATGTGGTTTTTAACATCTGAGGTATATTAAATTATTAGCTGATTTTGGCCTATTATAGGAGGTGCTTTATACGAGGAGGCACAATGCATGACAGGATTTAAAGACAAAATTAGAAATGAAGAAACTTCATCCATAAAAGGAATACTCAATCGCTATTTAAAGGAAAGAACATAATAATTTTTAATTTTTCCATAGTACCACCAAATCTTGGCACTGAGTACAAATACCAAAGGTAGTATTTCAGAACCTAGTTTTCTACAAATACTCACTTCTCTTACAGTGGGAGGAAAAGATTGTTATTTATATAGAACAAAAAAATCACTAAAATAAAAACATCTGTTAAAAATTGGACAATCATCTCAGATCTAAAGGGGAGAATTCTTACCATATATTACTTTTCCCTCGTAATATGGCCAAGTTCTTCATAAAACTTAATGTATTTATTGTAGGTTGCAGCTTAGGATAATAATAGGTCTATCAATTTATGATTATTTCCTGTGCCTGGTTCTCCAGTGAAATTTCTTTGTGATGTTAAAATTTTACCAAAGGGATAAAAGGAGCCATAGCAGGAGTTGGATGCCACACAGCTCTCTACTCTTATGTGACAACTTACTACAAATACATTTTGCTCTTAAAAGACATCATGACACTTTTTTTAAGGTCAATAACAAATACATTTTTTTAGCCTTTGGTGGAATGCAATTTAATAAGATGAAACAAGAAGTACTTCATAAACATCAAATATAGAGTGAAGAGGCAATAGATGGTTCATCAACCGCAGAGAACCCATGATATTTTGGAAAATAAATTTGAAAGAAAAAATAAATATTTTTCTGGTATAAATTATTAAGAGTTACTTGTAAAGTTCAAACTTATATCCACAGTTTCATTACCTAAGGTTTGCAAGGTAAAGAATTCTTTTTCTGTCAATAATTTAGACTCGACAGACTATATTCTCTATTTTTCCTCACTAAAAAAGCAAAGACATCACTAGTTTTCATGTTTCTAAGAATTGTCATTGGAAATTTTCCTTCTCTTTTTGCATTCATTTTTTTAATTTAAGAGTGATTTTTTTAAGTTTAAAGTAGCTAGCCATATTTTACATTGATGATGGCTTTTAATGCTTCAAAATCAACTCTGCTTTAACTCAAATAATATCCATAAATACATAATTATCTCATCTTCTTGTTAAGTTGTAAAGACAGGTATATATCTAACTTTGGCCAAAAAGACAGAAAAATAACTATTCTGATTAACTCAGATTTATTTCAGGAAATATTTATTTACAAAGGTAATAAATCAGGAAGAGTGACATATTCTTGTCTTCCTAGCACTTTTGGTAGAAACAGCAGGGAAATCAGAAGTCCAAGCCCTGTCAGCAACTGTAGCAATTTGCTAAACCTTGTCTAATAATAATAATAATAATAATAATAATAATAATAATAATATAACAGTAATAATTAAGAAAACAGTACAGAAACTTTATTTCAACTGTCCAGTCATGGAATTGTACAATTAGTGTGGGCACTCAGGAACTATCTGTGGAATGCCAAGGAATGCAGTGGAAGTTGCAGAAAAGTGATTGTCAAAGAAATTTATCAAGCTTTCTCTCTCATTTGAATGGTGTTTGGACAAGGAGTTCACTGTGTAGTAGACAAAAGGCAAAGTATATAACAGTGAAAGTTCATCAAAGAGAGTAAAAGTATATGCACCAGTGTTTATAGCAGCACTATTCGTCATAGCTAAATCTTGGAAACAACCCAAATGCATACCACCTAAGGAATGGATAAAAAGATGTGATAGTTTTCTTCAATGGAGCATTAGCTATAAAGAAACACTTAAGTCTTTCATAGGTAAATGAAGCAACTAGAGATTATACTAAAAATTGAAATAAATGAGACCCACATGTGCAAACATCATATTATCTCCCTAGTGTAAGAACCTGAAAGAGTATAAACAATCTGAGAGGTATAATGGATATAGTGAAAGGGAAAAAAAGTGCTCAAAAGGAATGAACAGTTGAGATAAAGGAAAGGAAAAAAGATAGGGAAAAAAAGAAGGGCATAAAATCATGTAAGAATATACACAAAATAGCTAAGGTAAATGCAGTACTAGTTATCATCAGTCTTTTGAAGATAACAGGTAATGTTTAACATTTTTACTTTGACCAATTTTATATGCTAATGTTTGTCATCTGAGCAACTGCACTGAAGACAGCAACGTGCAATATAACGACCACAGTCGAACAGCTTTCATTTTGTTTTATAAATACATGCTGTCTCTAATGTCATATGTATTATTTTTATGCTCTCTCTAAAATAAATTTAAAGTAAAAATGATAAGGGAAAAAATTAAGGTTTATTTAAGGGAAGAGTTAATGCTTAGTTGTTTCATCAGTGTTGTATGCCCATGCCTGGTAATCTAAGTGAGAACACTAAGTAATACATCAAGCATTGTTAATTTTCTATTCTTGTTTTGAAATTGTGTACTATTTTTGTCTCATGTTGCTTTGTTTTAGTTTTTGTTCATGTTGTGTTTTCTTTTTAAAATAAAAAGTACATCAAATTAAAGAGAAAGAAAGAAAGAAAGAAAGAAAGAAAGAAAGAAAGAAAGAAAGAAAGAAAGAAAGAAAGAAAGAGTAGAAAATGTAGCTCCATGCAAAGTCCCTAAGGGCAATCCCCAGGACCACCAAAAAGGGAAAGGGGAGAATACAGGAAAGCCATTTTTTTTTAAATGTCTGGCTGTAACTATGCTGAGATAAATGAATACAGCTATATTGGATCTGAGTGTAATCAGGGTAACCAGACCTATGAAATCAAAGCACTGAAAATGTTGAATGAGATGACAATATTAACGTGGGGCCCGGGGAGATAGCTCAATAGAATAAGCTGATATTAACAAGGTTGGGCTGACCCAAATTAAATTTTTTTCCTGATTTTCTTTATATAAGTAATTCTCTTGTTCTTTAAATTAATTTGTGTTTGAATTGTCTACTTCTTAGAAATCAAGAAAGTTTTTGGTGTGTAAAGCAAGCTATTTTTTGAAACCTAAATCTTTGAAATTTTCAAAACACATTTTGAACCGCAGTCTTATTTAATGTTCACACAACCACCAAGACAGAGGTTATCATCACCACTTTATAATGGAAAAATGGAGGCTGAGAGTGATCACATAGCCAGTATCAACTTAGACCTGGAAAATGAAAGTCTGAGTTTGAAACTGAACATTCTGATGCTAAACCCTCTTCTAAATTGCATGAATTTTGTGAAACATCTTTTGAAATGCAGGGAATAATGGCAAAAAAATTACTCTGCAAATTTCTTGTAACTATAAAAAATGCCATAAATGCAATATTGCATGAGTTTCATTAGGCTGGTCTGTATTTTTCATAAGCTGATCGCTGGGATAAGACAAGCTGGTATGTGTTATGTACAAATTACACACCTATTATTTATCATTTACCACATTATGTACTTACTTCATATTTGTATAATGTTTATTCATTTATTCATATTTTTACATGTGTTTATTTCATATTTGACAACTTCCTTCAAAGAAAATACTAAGGTATCTGAATTATTCAGGTGGCCCTCAAGGCATGCATCCCTTACTCACATGGTGCTATCTTATGTGGAGTTCTGTATTAAATATTCTCAATGTTATTATTACTATTTTCATCTTTAATCTTCTAACTCTTATACTACTCTTATCTTTTCACATATAATGAGACACATGGAATTATATGGGTATATTGCTTTTAGTGCTACTAATTGTTCTTCCAAGTAATTCAGCACTCTATTGTGTAGACATTCTTAAGAATAGCTAATACATACTTAAATTTTCAAATATTTATTATCTATTATGTGCCAGGTGCCACACTGGGCCTTGCGGAAGTGGACAGCAATGCATGGTGTGCCTAGATAGGTACCTGGGAAATTTTGCTTTTTAATTTAACTTCAAAACAATTTTAGGAATGAGTCTTTAGTGATCATTCTACGAATTAGGATCATGAAAGACATAAGGTTAATGACTAAATAATGGAGATAAAATTTAAGGTTAAATGCAAAGCTGGTACATCGCATTATGCAATTTCCTCACGTAATGAAGACAAGTCATTAAGGATTCAGCACTTTCAAGCCTGCTTAACCCAAACAACAGCATAAAGAATCTAAACCCAATTTTCTAGCTTTCAGATGGATGAGGTTAAATTGGGCAAGACAGCAAATAATGAGGGATAATAATGAAGAATTCAAATCATCTAGTACATTAACAAAGCTGATGTGCTGTTCATACTGAAAAGGATGTATGAACCATGCTGTGTGAGAAACACAAAGGGATTCCTCGCTCAGGAGCAACAGAAGACACATCACTAGCCGCTCTGTGCTCAGACAGAATTCATTCTTCAGTATTTACTTCCCAGGTTAACATTTGTGTCGCTCCTTTCTCTGTCCCACAAGCTGACTCTACGCCCTAGGATCCACTCATAATTTGTATATAGAAGTCTCTCTTACTGTCCATGAGATAGACCATTAACTTTCTAAGAAAAATGTCATTCATGCCCTTGGAGTCTGGATCTAGCAGCAATGTGAAGCATTACATAAACTCCCTCACCGTATTCCGGCACCAAAACTCTAACAAGGGGCTGAAGGACAAGGCCAGAATTGAGCTGTCAAAGCAATGTCCACACTCTCTGAGGTCACACACAAGGTAAAGGCTTACCCTGGGCTTCCAAGCTAGGACTGTCACCCTTCAGATTATCACTTTACCCATAGCCTCACACATTCTTCTCAGAGGCAGGTTGTTTTTATTTTAATTTTTTTTTAAATTTTATTTACTTTTTTTTTTTTTTATGGCTGGTTCAGCCTGCCCTGAGGGCAGGGATGGCGCAGCATGTGGTGCCAGAATTGAACCGCGGTCCCTGCAGCCACCTAAGCTTTCCTAAGCAGGTGCTTTAGACCACTGAGCCATCCTGCCAGGCCTCCAGAGGCAGGTTACTTTGACAAAAATTTTTTCAAACATGGAACATTTTATTTGTTTAATTTAGTTAATAAAATGTTAATAATGAGACTAAATAAATAACAGATCATGGCTATAAAATCCATATGTCACTCTTGGGTCAGGTGACTCAACATTGATATTTTGAATGTACTTTGGGAGCAAGATGCTAGGCTCATAATATTGGAGTAAATGTATAAAAGAGAACATATAGAACAAAATATCCTACTCTTTTACAAATGTTTTACATAAAAGTTTCTCAAAGTATTTTTATAAGAAGTGCATTTAATTGATCACTGTTATTTCTCTCAAGAAACATTCATAAGTTTAAATTAATTCTACCCAATAATGTTTTAGCTTTTTTGGATTCTAAGCGGTAATACAATTTGATCACGTACTAGGATGCTCTTGTGTTTTTATTCATATTCAGCCACTTTCACTTACTCTTTGATGTCTTCTCACAGTTCTTACAAATCCAGGCTAAAAATAATTTTTGTCAGTAGTTGCTAAAAAATAAACTTTCTCTTCCTAGGGTGTTCCCTTACTCCTCCTTCTGTGCTGGTGGCCTTCAGTTCTCTCACTGGAATGCCTAATATGGTCACAAGATGTGCAGATCAGCTTCACATAGGAAAATGTTGAAACTACCAAGGGTTGAATAACTGGTACACGCTCCACTTGATTCTGAAGTTAGAAATGTAGGGGCCCGGCAGGATGGCTCAGTGGTCTAAAGTGCCTGCTTAGGAAAGCTTGGGCCGCTGCGGGGACCTCGGTTCGATCCCCAGCACCACATGCTGCACCAGCCCTGCCCTCAGGGCAGGCTGAGCCAGCCATAAAAATAAACAAACAAACAAAAGTTCTGAAACAAGAAAAAATAAAATAAAAAATTATTTTTAAAAAAATGAAGTTAGAAATGTAGATATTGCTTTGACAGGATCTTCCTGCTTATCAATCACAGCCAATTCTAGCGAGCTCTTCTATTTACTCTTTTCAAATTCACTCTTTCTCCCTCATTCCCACAGTTGTTGGACTAATTCACTTCACTATCATATGTAACCTGGGCTCCTTGTCCCATTCTCATTGTTGGTCTTTGTAATGCTAGTATTCTTCCTCTGCAGTGTATTACACCATGGCTGGAGTAGATTTTCCAAAACAGAAGTGAACACTTCAACTGTGTTGCTATGTGAAGAGAGAAAGAGAAAGAGAGAGAGAGAGAGAGAGAGAGAGAGAGAGAGAGAGAGAGAGAGAGAGAGAGAGAAAGAGAAAGAGAAAGAGAAAGAGAAAGAGAGATCATTGCCTTTTTCTTTCATTATTGGTATTGCCATTCCCTTTCGAAGGAAGTAAATAGTTAACACAGTTTTTCTTGCTTTGCCACAGGTCCCAAACTTCACAAAAGCACTGCAAAATCCACAAGAATTAAAATATTGAAGGAAACCTCAGAAAGGCCTTCCAAAGGAGATACATAGAAAAAAGGCACATATTGTTCAGGAAATTATAGCACAACAAATATCACAGAAACCATTTCCCATGACTAAAGTGAATTAACTGCAACAAACCAAACCACCCAGATGACTGTCCACCCACATATGGCTCTGTTATTAGAAGCAACTTTTTCTTGTTTATTATTTGGGAAGAATACATGATGAGAAAGGACTTCCCGGATTATGCTGTGAAAGCAAGATATTATGGAAAGTGTGTACATGGCCAGATGTAGCCTTTCATACATCCCTTCAAAATTCAAGAACTTGGCTCATTTATAAAGATGTTGGACTACCACATTTCATTGAGAAAAATTAATATTATAGCTTTGTTTAAGAGGCTAAACTAAGTAGTCAAATGACTGTTTCAGCTTCAGCCCACACTAACTGGCTGTGAGACCATGGCAAATAATTCTCCATGATTCTAACATTCAAATTTCTTCACCCGCCCCAATGAGAATGAGAATGTTATCTAATAGGAAAGGGAATTTTTAGAATTACGTGACCTACATACATGTCAGCTACATGTGCTGCCAATGATATTGCCTGGCAGAAAAATTTTTTGTTATAACAAAGAAGATACTATGTTGCACTTTGCACAAATTTTTCCTCAAATTTCCTTCACTCTGTTTGTCATAAAATGAGAAAAAAGATGAAAACTCTTAAACACAATTTGTCATAATTAGGAAGACATTTAGATTTACTACCTTAAAATTCTCACATTATACTGCAGAAAATAAAGAACAAGTAATTTATGTGACCACTACTGAAGAATTCATCCCCATTGTGTGGATTGATTTAAGTACGACCAAGACAGCTCTATTCTTGGCTTGATACTTCACTGAAACAAACTATAGTATCTTAGCAAATGCCAATAATACTAAACATCTTCCTTGAGAATAAATGGGATAGAAATATCCACATTTTAGGAGGAAAAGCTTAATATATTGATAAGTCTGGTTATTTAGATGATGAAGCATAGAATGAAAATGGATATTAGCATTGTAATCCATGATTCCTTTTCTTTTTTTTTTTTTCTGGGTTTATTTTCCATTTTATTTTATTTTTTTTTTATTTTTTTTTTTTAATTTATTTATTTATTTTTCTTGTTTCAGAACCTTTGTTTGTTTATACACTCATTTTTATGGCCGGCTCAGCCCACCCCAAGGGCAGGGCTGGCGCAACATGTGGTGCCGGGGATCGAACCACAGTCCCTGAAGCCACCCAAGGTTTCCCAAGCAGGTGCTTTAGATCACTGAGCCATCCTGCCAGGCCCCTCCATTTTATTTTATTTTTATTTTTTTTTTCCAATTCTTTTATTGTTTAAATTTAACAATGGTTATATTACATATTTTCATCATCGGATCAGTTTAGGTTAATACATATAGGTATATAAGATTGATCAAACAACTAAACATTAACCTTTCTAAATCCACATTACTTTTTTTTTTTCTTTTCCCCCTTTTTTTCTTTGAAAGTTGACATATTACATATTGTCCTCACAATCATTCTATAGAGTGCAGTGTGTGGGCATGACCCAC